>JAUMHP010000063.1:15010143-15024681 GCA_032361065.1 Enteromius trimaculatus
ATATGTTTATATTGTTTTGCTCGCTTGCTTTTCCAACCCGCTAATCCATGTCTCTGTCTCTACCAGCAGGTCGCCGGGCGATCCAGCTCCCCAGTTCACCCCGTTCCACTATAAGTCCTTACATATTTACACGTGATTAAGTTAAACTGGAGGTTAGGCACTGGGCGTCTAGCCAGAGGAGAAATGGACCCAACTAAGCCTGGTTCTCCTAAGGTTTTTTTTCTCCCCCATTTTGCCATGGATGGGGTTTTGGTTCCTTGCTGCTGTCGCCTCTGGCTTGCTTAGTTGGGGACACCTGATTTCCAGTGATCATCGTCGCCTCTTGAACTCGAACTCTTAAATTTCAATTTCTCCAATATTATATTATTTTTCTCTGTACTTTTCGCTAATATTCTTGCACATACATATATTGACATTCTCTAACCATCTACTACTTGCTACTTATAGCCTCTATGTATTATATATATATATAGTTAGAAGTACTGTATGTTGCTATCACTTATGTAAAGCCTTTTTGCATTCCCTATTTATAGTGATTTATCATATTAAGATTTATTTCCGCATCCATATCTAATGGATCAAATCTTTATCATGCAGAATGATGAAGGAAGACGTACAGTTTAAAATATATATTTTGATCATGTGTGTTTGATAAAATAATAATCAAAATTTAGGCCAGAGCACATCTAAAAAGTAGTTTGCTATAAACAAAAAAAAAAATTACAAGTCAGTGTCACTCTCGCTGTCATAATAGAACTGCTTGTTCAGTTTATTTGCATGTTCAACTATCATACACATTCATAAGTCTCTCTGTACTGTAACACACAAACATAGGCTTTATACACATTCACAGAAGTGTTCATCATAAACACACAGCAAGCTCCATCAATGATCTCTTCTAAGTAGTGCACAAAGATTAAAGTAGCTCATGTGATGAAAAAGATATTAACAAAAGAGCAACACAGAAAACATAAAATAATACTAATAAAATAAAATTGGCTGTTCAAGCACATTTTAAAGTGCACCTTGTTGATAATCTGTATAACCCTATTGTTTTGACTTCAGTACAGTGCTGATTCACAGATCAAATATTCTGCTGCCATGTTAACTGTGTAAAATTAGAAGGGAGAAAATGAAAGCTGTAATATTAGATTGTGTCAATGAAATGTGATTGGTTGTTCCTTGATCAGTTTAAAGAGCAATTTTTTTTTTGTTTTGCTCATCGCTATTATGTCTGTCACTAAAGGTTCAGCAAGGAATAGAATTAGCGTTCTGCGTCCTTGCTGCTTTTGACACCTTAATGAAAATAAGAGGGGGTAAACAACAATTCTGGTAATTAAAGCCCAAAGCAATCCAAATAAAATGCTTGAACTGTCTTGTCTTTACAAATACATGATATAATGTTAGTTGACAACATCCCATTTAGTAGCGTGAAGACAGGTTTGTTGGGTGACAGCTAATTATGCTGCTAATTAGGCATGAACACAACATTTATAGAGGTGGAAATGATGACAATATCCCAAAACGTCACACTGTGTGATGGTTTTGCATGTGAATATGTAATCTGTTATTTCAGCTGAATTAACAGTAGTTCAGTTAGTTTTTTAGTGCACTTTAGTTAACTGACACGAAAAGAGACTTATTGGTGCGTGGTGAACTGTTAAGTCATGTTTCACAGAATCCATTAGAGAACAGAGATTTAGTAAGAAATATTTAGGATGTTCTTTCTGCTGAATATAATACAACACGAAGCACTGTACATTGGGATCCACTGACCTCAGTCAGGTCATATTAACTTCCAAAAATGAAAACAGTTTAGGATTTATGGAGTCTAATCACAATTCTTTTAAAGTCATTTATTTTAAAAAAAGAAGAAATAACACATACATTTTCCCTCACAGCATTGTTTTCATTTACGAAAAATTTATTATAGGGCCAAAGACTGAAGAATGAAAAGTGTTTATTTCAGTGCAAAAACTCTACTTATGTTTATGCTTAAACATATTGTTTATATTTTTCAGTATGTCTGATGCAAAGAAAGGATGTTTCTAAATCTAAATGGTTATTTCTAAATGCTTGACAATGACTTTTAATCAAAAATATTTAGCTATGGAGACAGTAACTTTGGTGTTAGGTATCTAGATTGCCTTGAATCGTGATGTGAAGTAATACTAAAGTTAGTCTGTTATCATGAGTTTGTATATTTTGTTCACTATTGCTACAATATACATGTGCAAGCGTTCACTAACATGGCGTATAGTCAATGTAAACAGTAGATATAGCCATGGAGTGATAATATTTATATATTTATATCTATATTTATATATTTATAATTTAGTTCACACATTTAAATTTATACTGTACAATGCACAATGTCCCCTCTCAAAATTAAATTAATCAAAACTCTTTTAAATCATTTAAGATAAAAAGCAACAGCAAGGCTGTGGCACCCATCTAGGAGCATAGACAACTTACATCCCATTGAAATGAGATTTCCTTTTGTAAACAGGTGCATCTTTATGCAGAGCACAAAATAAAATATTTAATTCACTTTTAAGACAAGGAGGAAATACAGTGTAACTGTTCGAGCTTTGACAGCCGCAGAAAAACTACTTAGAGCTCAAAAACAAGGCCCTTGTAATGCTTGTAATGTCTCGGTTTGCTCAAGCTGGCAGCATTGGAGAAGCTGAATGCTGCCATGTAATACAAAAACATATATTATATGTAATGTAAAGCTATTTCACACTGGTAAGGTTTTTTTTTTTTTTTTCCCCAAGAGAAACTTAGGCATAGAAAACGAGCTCTGGAATTTGGCCGCCTTGCACTCCTGTGCCATTGGTACTGTCTGAAGAGCACTGAAACTGAAAGGTCACCTTCCCGCACTGAACTTCCGTCATACCCTCTTGTCCGAAATAACTCAGTTCATTTCCATCCAGAACCACGCTGGCCGTGTAGAAAGTGTCAGGCTCGATCTGAACCGGATATTCAAACCAAACTGGGAAGGTGTTGCTGGATCCATCAGAAAAGTACTTGCTAAGATTGGTGCCCAGAACGACTCCTTGCCGTTTGAGCTCGATCTTGGCGGTGTACTCGGCAGATCCACAACTTGAACCATATAGCCCGAAACCCGCGATAAAGACTCGCTTATCTACAGCAAACTGAATGCTGTCACAGCGTCCGCGATAACGCCACTGGTTGCTGCGGTAGGCGCACGACTGGAAGCGATGGCACTTCTGTGGCGTCAATCCCTTACGAGGTTGGCAGGCAAACTGCAGCTCGGGTTTCTTAGCTGCTGTGTACCATAAGAAAATGTCATTGGTCTCGTTTAGCGTTAAAACTCCTGATTGCGCAGCACCATTTGCGAAATCATCAAGACCCATTGTCGGTATACGGATCAGGTAAACGGCTTGGCCCAATACCTTGCGTTTGTTGTCGAAAGTTGTGTTCATCTCCCTCCGCTGACATTCGGCCTCCGCCCAGCTTAGTGCTGCTTCGAACACTACAATCTCCTTAGCGTTCAGAGTCTCCCGTCTGAGAATGCTCTCCAAGGTCTGAGCGTCAATGTCACAAAAGCCCTCGGATTTAAGTGCCAGCTCAGCCTGGGCATCAATGACTTCCCAGCAGCGTTGCGTTAGGTCTGGCTCTTCAAACAGACAGCTTTGAGATAGAAGAATACATGCATTCTTCGCGCTCAAACTTGTTTCCAAGAAGTTGACACAAGCCCGAGCCAGGTGCGGGACTATGTACTTTTTGGCTGCGTATAATGTTGCCAGTACGGTGTCAGCACTCAAGTCAATTTCATCACAGTAAATGTACCTATGTAACAGAAAAAAAACAAGGTTAGCTGTGTCATACATTATATGCCTTAGTCATTCAAAATGGATGTTGTCCAGTTGCACTGTAGCCTGCTATTACTTGCCCAGCTAGAAGCTATTATTATATGATGTGCTACCAGCATGAACCACAATGTATTTTGATCAATGGATATACTATCTTTTGCAACCCTCTATTATAACAAAAATAACTCTACTGACAATAGCCCTAACTTTGTGGAATAGGAATGAATTGGCTTTGATTGTGTCCTTCAGAACTGGCAGAATTGATGATGCACTGCACAGATCTACTACAAATCTAATACTATGCCCTGTAACGCATTCTGGACTAGCTAGAAGCAGCATAATAGACCCAATAGACGTGTTCTGTAAACAGAAACAACATATATAAATTTCTTTAGGAGAGTGGGGGAGGAGTGATGAAAGACTCAGAGGGAGAGAGAACAAAAATCTCTCTCGAGATGGAAGGGGTGAGAGATGAGCCAGCCCAAGAGGAGAGAGAGCAGAGAACACAGAAGGACTCTCAAGAGAGACGGGTAAGCATGAGTTAAGATCTATCAGATCTTCTGTCATGGTCTTAAGCCCTCTGAGAGGCGGACAAGCTAAGCTCACTTCATTATTTATTTTCTTCTTGTTTAAGCTAGAGTTCTATTCAACATTTAAGCATCTAGTGCCATTAGTGTTCAGAGTTCCCCCTGTTACATATAAAAAGACTTGAGAATGAGCCACAGTAATTCTGGAGACACAGCACCATCTCACTTCAGGACACTTTTTCACTCCAGTGAGTGGCTTTAAAAGCATGTTTGGTTTTTATATGAAATAGATAAATGTGAAATCTGCAACGTTTTACTATGATGGCTGTTGTAGTTCACGACAGCAGTTCAGAAATGAAAAATCCAATGATTTGCACTAAAAGGATAGTGCTCTTTTATGTTTCAACAATGTACTACCTACACTGAACCTAACAAATGCTAACCATGCTAACAACATGCTAAAAAATTATAAAGTAAACATGTCATTTTAGTTTCACCAAGTCTTTTATTTCAAGTAGATTGTGTTTGATTTAGAAATAAAATTCAGGGTTTTTGTTGTATAAGTGGTGCAACTATCTTCAATGTATTCAAATACACAGCTGTTTTCAGTCCAAAAAGACTTCTTCCAAGGGCCATATCGCTTTTGATGGTCTTGAACCGTTGGCTGTAAAGAAATTACATGTCGGTGTAGTCAATTAACCCTCTGGAAGAAGTCCAAAGAGGGGTGCTTAGATCAGAGAGAACAATTTTCATCACCCCTGCGGCTAATTGAAAACAATAATAACTAAATAATCTGTACAGAAAGGTAATAATGGTTTAACTAGGCAGATGAGAAAAGAGTCAGCCAGCACAGACCTGACAGGCAAGGTACTATTAAATAGGGAGACTTACTTCAGCATAGCCAGAAAGGCTGGAGGTTCTACATCAGGGATACGGATCTCATCTTTGTCCTCTGCCAGCTCTCCATAAAACATGGCATGGAAAACCGAGCTTCCCACAGCAAGGACATACTAATGAGGAAAAATAAAAAGTATAAATGAATTTTACATGACTTGTGTTGTCAGTTATCATAAGATCCATCACTTCATTTTAAATAATTTACACGTCAACGGAGAGTTTCATTCAAAAATCTGCGCAAAGCTATAAAATCAGCTGTATTTTGAAGGACACATGTGGTGTAGATGGAAAAGGTTTCAAAACGTTCAGCTATTGTTAAGTCTCTACTTTTGCAAAGTGACCTATTTTTTATGACCTGACACTAAAGTGGTTTTATGCCTCTCCTCGCTTTAACAAAAAAAAAAAAAAAAAGTCCTGTTATTATTCCCTTCACACTTATCAAAAGAACTTTCCAGGTGGCAGGTGATGGTTTCATGTAATCACCTCTGAATTACATACAACCCATACAATGACACATTCTTTCTTATAAACCTGAATCAGAAAAGCACAGCTAGCAATCTTTAATTCCTCAGAAGTTGGCATTCAGGTTTTCTTTCTTCTGAGTCGACTGCATTGTAAAGGTAACGATTGGCTGTTTTAAATTTCAGCTTGATCCCATTCCCCTGGAGTCACACACAAAATTTCACCCACAAAGGCCGATGCTTAATTATGACTGTAATTTCCCCTTGGGTTTATAAGACCTGTGAGTGCCATTCATGTGAATGTCATTTGCTTTTCTCACCAAAGCAAAAAGTGTTTCACAATGGTATGAAAGTGGCTGCTAGAGCTAAAAGTTATCTCGCTGATGCTAATGGGTGCACGTAGCTAATGATGAAATCTGAGGCCAACACAGCATTCCAGATGCATTATATAACACAAGCAGAAGTGAATATTTACAATTCATTTTAACATTACTCTCACACACCTTTTCCATTTACCAAACTTAATTTCAGCCTTTAGGTAAAGGTGTGTTCTTCTTCAGGATCCCTGATATGAAAAGCCTATAACAAATATATTGTAACTAAGAGGAACATCAAATAAATGGCGAGAGTAATTTTGCAAAGCACTTCTATGCAAGGAAGCCTATCCTAGAAGCAAACATAACCTTCTCAAATAAAAATGATAATGCATATCTGAACGCCAGCCAAATGGACATCATAAAAAAGGTGCTCTGTAATAACTCTTCATGGCCCATTGCAATATTGGCTGTGGCCATGCAGCAAAGCAATACAATGCCCTTGCCTAAGTGTGCTTTATAAGGCATCACATATCAGCTGAACACAGCTTTCAATTCTGCCCTCTTAAATGGATAAAAGATGAGTCATGCCTGAATTGTAGGCACCAGATTAACCCTGTCTTTTTAAATAAAGTCTGAGAGTCAAACAAGAACTGGTTTAAATAGGGGTTTGGTGCAGTTCAAATTGGCCTGAGGTTAAAAAATAATAATAATGTCAAATGTAATAATGCCACTCCCCATGAAAATTTGCAACAAATGCTACTGGAAAGCTTCTAGTTTTGAAGAGGTCACAGTGGAAGACCTAATGATTTTTACTGGGTGGAGATCAGTTAGGTCAGAGGTTTGCAATCTTATAATGGAGAATGTTTATTAAATTTATATTCGGAATACATTTGTATTGTGATTTGTCAACAAATTCTGCTCTAATTTTTTTTGCCTCAGTTTGAAAAAAAGTCATTTTCCATCTCAATTGTTTAATAAAAATATGAAAATGTATTTCTCTGAAATTTTCCATGGAAACCCTAGAACCATTTGTTACCTCAATTTGAAAACCTGATAGATGACTAGATAGTTTAAATTCAAGTCTGATGATGTTTAATTTTACAATTTACCAATTAAGCAGTTTATTGAAAAAACCCCCGCATATATTCATAAATGCTTTTAGAGTTTGACCAAAAAACTAATAAACAATAATAAATAAATGAGCAAAAGAAAGATATCTCCCTACTGCCTTTTGCCTGATTTCCATGAATAATTAAGGAGTGTCTCAGAAAGGCACATGACTGGCTAGACTGAAAACAAGAGAAAGAATTTAGCTGTCATTAGCAACAGCAGTGAAGCACATCACTTACGAAAAATTCTAAAGCTGTCTGGTACTGCTGCATAGTGCAGATCAAGAGGTCTTACCTTGTGTCCCGGGAGCCTCTGAGTTCCTCCAGACTGACCGACAACAAAGTGAACGTCAGCCATCAGTTCATTATTGAACATCACAGCATTTCTGTAGACAAAATTCAGGAGAATGATTTTAGATAAATAAATTGAGAAACATTTCTTCTTGATTGTATAGAAGAGGTGAATTATTATCATAGAACTTTAAATACAGACAAAAAAGGGTTAGAGTTCTTTTTGGAACAGAAAATATATACCTGGTTAATTTACAAAACAGAAATGCAACAGAATACTTTAGCCGTACTTCACGTACAAAATGGTTACACAAGTGTTTCTCAGGAAAATCCCTGGCCCCTGTCAATGGAAGTCCACAATGGCATCTTCCTCATGTATTATTGGGGTCCAGACCACATAGGAGCAGTAGGTAAACAAGGAACGCTGTTCCAGAGTGACTACAAAGCCAGGTCCGAGAGCGCACATTTGTTTTGGCCGGCATGGGGCTTTCCCATGACGACAAAGTAAATATTACCCTTTGACAGAGAGCAAAGTCATGCATATAAAACAAAACTTGTTCCTTTTGCCTCTTTTGGGACAATGCATACAGGGCGGAGCAGAGACGACTACACAAATGAAAAATTTAACATTCTCTAACAGTCTCAGAGACGTTAAATAGTGCTCCAGCAATGACATCCAGTGTCCAAACCTGAACCTGCTGAATCTTAAGAAGAAAAAGTGGATTTTGACTGTGTATTTTTTTTCCAAAAAGAAAAGAAAAGAGTGAGTTTTAAAAGTCTGTATCCACTAGTGAAAATTCTCCAGTTTAATAATACATTATTGATCAATAATATAACAATTAGATTTTTAAGCATGAGCTCCAAAAGTTATCCAGCATGAAAGTTGATCATTGACACAATTTGATTAATTAATAAATTCAAAAAAAAAAAAAAAGTGTAGAATATTTCTTAAATGTAAAAAAAACATCAAATTTTTAGGTTTAAATGTGTTCAGCTATCACAGCGTAAATGCTATAGTCTGCAATTGTTCTCTGTGCAGACTTCTATCCGTACCACTCTCATTTTGTTGTGAACACATTTGAAGTTGACCTACCTCTCCCGGATCGTGGAGTACAGACCCTGCCAGTTGCAGCATTGGATGGTGTTGTTGTTGTTCAAGTTCTGCTGCTGATACTGCTGCACGGTGGTGGCCGATGCCGGCTTCTTAGTGGGGAAGATCTCCGCTGCCATCTTCTTCTTTTTCTTTGTTTTTAAGGTGATGATCTCATAGCACACAGGGGGCAGCTTGGACGAGCTGCTGGGACTCCCCTTTTTGGAGCCTTTACTGGACTTGCTCTTAACTGACTCTGGAAGCATCAACAAGAACGTCAGACATTTCATGTTCCTTCCCTTGGCATCCACCATGAGTGTGTTCACCTGCAGAGCAGTGGAAAAGCATGCAGAGAAGATGTTGGGAAGGAAAGGAAGGATCTGAGAGAGGTGACGACTTGAGGAGAGGGTGAGGAGCCCCCAAAAGCAGAGCAATTAACTGAAACACAGAAGAAAAAAGGAAAGCAAGAAGAAAAAAATTCACTCCTAATCTTCACCTTCTGAGAGCAAACTGTCCAGGAATTAAATCTCCTTCTTCCACCAGAAGATTAAAGTCAATACGGCGGGTGACTTTTCTGTCCTTTGCTTCTAGTTTGATCCACTGGTGGACAGCAGAGATGAGTCTCCATAACTGTGCTGCTAGATAAACGTCCTCCTTTGAATGTCTTCTCTCTCTCTCTCCTTCAGTATATCTGTGACAGTCCCAGATTTAATGCTCCTGCAGTGGTTCAGAAGCAGCTAGTCCACGTTGTGTCTCTCTCTTTCTCCTGCTGACACTCTGACACACACACATCAACACACATACACAGAGCTCTGCAGGATTCGTTTGCTGTGGACCTGCGCTCTGACGTGTGTTTTGCTGACTGTGGGGGCTGAATGGACGGATGGAGAGGAGAGAGTAACCCCCTACCGATGGAAGCCAGACATCCCCCACAGCCCAACCAATAAGCACTCTCGAGAGCCGTGATTGGTTGCAGCCACCATGCGCAGCACCTACTAGAATATGCTAAGACCTCTTTGATTAAAGTGCCAGCCCCTTTCCCCTTAGAATGATGCGTTCTGTTCTTCAGCGTCTCTCTCTAAGCAGCCTATTGTTGATTAATATTTATAAAGTAATAGAAATCATGAAATATAAAGAATGTGAAGGAATTGGGAACTCATGTGAGAGCAGAATGCTTTATGTTATGTTCAAATTAATTAACAATATGGTTCAGAGTCACGTTTTTAACAGATGTACTAGAAAAAGCAAACATTTAGATTATAATAATATAATTATTTTAATAATAGGTATATGTTCAGTTTTACATTCACCCTCATACACTGGTGTTTCCAAAATCACAGTGTTTTGCAGCCTATTCTTCCTGTCACAGATTAAATGAAAGTTTAAATCTCCTCAGCGTTGTGCGGCTCAGCACAGAATACAGCCTGTCTTCACCTGTGAAGAGCATTTTCGTTTTAAGTCCCGGCTACTACCATACACATAGCCCTACATGTCATGTTTAATGCATGTAGCAGAGAGCTTGGCTCTAGACATCTTTCCTGCTCTCACTGAATTACATTGCTAAGCCTTTTGTTCCTCAGCCGAGAAACACATTACGGATATCAACGAACCGAATACATTTCTGTAAAAGCACGTAAATCTGATGAGATTGCTTACAGCAGGGTCTGAATTTAACAACCTGATTTAAATCTATCTATACTATACTGAAAATGCAAAAAGTATTAAACATCTGGCATCTGTCTTGACATTTTAGATTTTGAAGAGGTACCTCTGCTTTGGACAATCATTGTTCTCTACATCTGCTGGCCACCAGGGATGTTGCCCTGGAAACGGTGTTCACAGGATGGTTGGGGACAGCCACAGAGAAGGTGAGATTTAACAGAAACTGGCAAAATTAGATTTTCTTTTCATGATATGTCTGATCTGGATCTGAGCTTTGCCCCTGCTGAAAAAAAAACTTAAATCAAACTTAAGCTGACTAGAAGCTCCCACCCTGGCCAAGATGGTGCTCAGCTGGTTTAGAAGGCTGGTCAGCTTCTCTCCTAGTGTCTGACCAACAAACAGGGTTTGGGACCAGCTTGACAAGCTACAGTAAAACTGACAAAGTGATCTAAACTTTATTCCTCACATTTTTTAAATGAAAACTGATTTCAAATATTGCTGTATGAACAAGTTACTGCTGTCAATCCCCTTTTATATTTTAGCACTAGCGGTGAATAACACCTCTAATACTAATGTAAATATAAAAATGGCATTGTCCATATCACTGTGCCTTATCACAGCTTACACAACATGAGTTCAACAGTGCATTAGTTTCTATGTCAAATTAAACATCAACTTTAATACATGAGTGGAACTGGATCATTTGAATCTAACGCAGACCTTAAACAGTGGAAAACCGTGACTGCATTCCGTATTTAACTCTTTAAATGACACTCTTGTGCAGCTCATAACTGATGCAGTGACACAGTTGTCCAGGTTTATTCTTCCGAAAAAAAAAAGAAATATAAATGTTCAAATATGTAATTCCTCTGTGATCTTATAATTATACCTTCCGATCCAACTTTTTATTTGACTGAAATTCTTCTACTGAAACATTTAGCATTCTAAATAAAACTGTGGTAGATATGACATTTTTTTGATGATGCCACTGTGCCAAACTGCATTACGGTGACTGTAAAATATGTCATTTAGATGGAAATTACATATTTAGAGTTTAGATATATGATTATTGCAATCTCTGCCATCTTTCCATTATGAGGATGACAAGACTTCCATGTTCAGCGTTCTCATAAAATTCGAATGATTAAATTGTTACAGTTATTTTCCTTGGAGTGTAAAACCCTTGTTATTATAATTTCTCTGCTGTTTATTGTAAATGAGTTGAGGCAAAGCCTAAAAACTTCATTCTTTTTAAAGCATCCATTAGTGTAACAGAATATAAACTGTTGCACTAATGTTTAACGCTGATACTTGTAATGAGACTCATAATGAATCCATCTTATAATGATATACAGACGCTTGTTCTTCTCAAAAGCTGTGCTGTTTGTGTAATTGTTCAGTCTCTCGACGGTTTCATGCAGTGTACTGGTTGCACATTTCGCTAAGGGCTTGCTAGCCTCATTAACACTTTGCAAGCACAACAAATTGCATTTCCCATTTTTTCACCACACATGGCGTGAAATAACAATGGCAAAACAATGCTTTATGTAATCATGGTAATGAGATTCTCATCTTTCACAAAGTAATTTCGATAGAACTGACAAGCTATGCGATTTTATGAATGTTAATAAGTCACACATCCAGCAAAGACACACTTCTGTGACTCTTTCTGCACAACTGAGGAAAAAGAGCTCCGTGAATGTGCGTGGAAATGTGTGACCTCTCTGTCTCTCACAACAGCCAGAGAAGACGAGACGAGCCGGACCTCCGTGGTGACTCGGACAGATCTCCATTCTGTGGGGACACCTGCTGGGAGTCTTGGCTTAGAGGAAGTGGAGCGGAGCTGAGAGACAGCCATAAAGGCTGGCACAGAGAGGCAGGCAGGCAGACGCTGGATCCGGCAGGCTGGCTGCTGTCCCCCCTCCCCTCCCTTTCCTCCCCCATTAAAACGGCCAAGAGCACCTGACAGGTGGGAAGAGGGGAGGAAGCCGTGGCTTTGGACCAGGGACAGGGCTCGCGCTGCTGTCCAAACAGGAGACTTGCTGGGTAGAGCGATCTGAGAGGATTTGAGGCAGAAGCGGGCTGGTGAGGGCTGGTCTGTTTGTACCCACGTGTGCGGCGCAACTCTGGTCCAGTCAAACCAGATAACAAGCGTCCATCTCCCCATGCTGTGGTCAGATATGGGCACAAGCACATGTGTTATGATTACTGGTATCTACCTGGGCAGCTGCACGTTTTGCTCTGGAAGCGCTTTTCCCGTCCAAACACTAAATTACAGACTTACAGTAAAGTGGAACAAGGTGACCCGAGGTGAAGATATCTTCCAGACAAAGGGAAACAACAACACTGAGTCATTTTCTTAAAAAACAGGGTGTTCAAAAAAGTACTCTCTGATCTGTCCGGTGTGAGAAACAGAGAGGTCTCACTCTATGTGGCATTGAAAGCAAGTGTTTGTTCTGCGTGGATGACCTGGTTCTGCTGTCCCTCACAGACGGATGACAGCAGAGCCAGTCCGTGCAAGAGCAGTAGAATGGACATCAACAGTCAATCTGGACAAAAACTGTCCAGTACTCCAAAAGAGAGCCAGGTTTTGAAGCAACAGATGCTAGTTTATCCCTGAGGACAAATACTGTAGTACCACACAAAACCCTCCATTTTTAATTCTAACAATCCTTAACACATAAATAGCCATGTTAGACTTCAGCTAAAAAATAAATTAAACATTCAAGTAAACATGCACATGCAAGACTACAGAAACGAATGAGAACAAACCCTAAATAGTTAAAACAGGGTTCTCATTGTAAAACAACCTAATGTCTATACGTATATTCATGAAAAATATGCTCCCTCAGCAGAACAGATTTTTTTTGTTGTTTTGCAAAATAAAGACTAAAATGCAAACTAAAAACAATAATTAAGAGTTAACATACTGCAGTGCATTGTGGGTAACGAGCTGCCTCTATGCCTATATACCACTAAAATCAACTTTAGCCTAAAATGAAAATTAAGTCAAATTGAAACTTTTAACAGAATCAACCAGTGTCAAATTCATGTTCAGAATTGGAGAACATGCTCTAACAATGAGGTTACATTGAAGTGGTTCAAATAATTTCAGCTGGTTAGAAGTGGGACTAAACCTCTACAAATTGAAAAAAAAAAAAAAAATGAAATGAAATAGACCTGTATAATCATCGGCATCACCTCAATCAAACTAATCTAAATTTCATTATATATAAATGTCCTCATTTGTCAATCAAATCTCCACAGTCACATTCCCTAAACACGCTAGTACTTCAATATAATGACAGAAATTAATCAAACATCACTTATACTGACCTCAATTACTGCTTAGAAAATAAATAAAATCAGACATTAATGAATCTGTGCTGAAAAGCTCTCTAGAATTCTCAATTCTGATTGGTTAAATAGTTTTACATAAATATAGTAACCTGTGTATTTGATAGTTGTCCATGGCAACCAAATTTCGACACTAGTTACGTGTCTTCACTCTCTCTTCAAATATGATCGAATTTGAACTCAAATCCCCAAACTAATTAACACTCAGTAACAAGAATTTGCAGTTAAACTAAAATTTCTCTGCTTCTTATATAATTCTGTTTAAATGCAGTAATGTTAATTAGCTGCACAGATCTTTGAACTTTGAAAGAGGGACAATGACACAATGTGTGAGACCTTTGATTCATGTCTGGGCTAGATTGTGTCTTTTTACTGTTACATGCTGTGGGCCAGTAGGTTGTACATCGATAGGACCACTGATACGACCAATTATGGTGCATGAGCGAGTCTGCTGTGTGTAGGTGTGTGTGAGCGAGCATCTCTGCCGAGGGTGTGTGTGTGTGTGTGTGTGTAGCTGTGTGTGGGAGGGGAGGTGATTCTGCCATCTGGTCGAGGCCAGCAGCAAAAATATCTAAATTCACAGGTTTCTCACTCTCAAACCCCCAACATTTTTATTTATTAAATTATATTTAAATAAAAAGAAGATAATTAAATGGACAAAACAGATGAACAAATTAAGTCAATAGAAAAGCAGACATTTGAGTATTAAAGTTGTCTTTCTCTATGTCCGCTATACCATAAAGAAAAATGGCATTCGTAATCCATTTTGTTAAATTGAATTTCTGAGTAAAACATGATATTCAATAAAGGAGAAGCGGAAAAGACGTATTGATTTTACTTTATTTTGATGGTCCCTTTAACGTATTCTGTTGATTATAAGTAACATTGCACCTACGTATCTACTAACTATAGAGTGCCACAAGGATCTGTCCTAGGTCCTCTACTATTTTCAATATACATGCTGCCCCTTGGTAATATTATTAGAAAA
>JAUMHP010000063.1:15027388-15066023 GCA_032361065.1 Enteromius trimaculatus
TTCAGTGCTTTGCTACAATCTGTATTGTTAAAAGCGCTATATAAATAAAAGTGACTTGACTTGACTTGACTTGACTTCAACACACATCAAGGTTTTGGGGCTCCTGTGCAAATATGTACAATGCACCACCACACTGAAAAGCATCTTTTATGGTGCATTCTAGCTGTAATTGGGTATTTGGAAGTACCTAGTAAAGCGTTTTAACTGGACCACTGTTCACTGTTCAACCTAGTGCTACACAACACAAACGAAAATGGATGTCACATGACATGGATGCAAAATCGGCCGAGTGTAAAAGAATAGAGAAAAAGAAAAAATAGCAAAAAAATAAAAATTTAAATGAAAGCATTAATGTGGACAATTTCTCAGTAACTACGCCTAAACTACGTAGCTTTTTAGTTTTTTAACATATGAAGCAGAAGTAATATATTGTTGATTTGCAGTTATGTTTGTCTCTAACTAAACTCAATGGTGCACAACTATCTAACCACTATCTGTCGAGGTGATATGTCATCATTATCTGCACAAATAATGCTGTGTTTTTATTGACTGGTATTACTAACAAGGCATTCATCCATCTTGGTTTTCTAACTTGTGCACTGGAATACAATCAATTTTGGTGTGACGACATTCCCAGCTCTGGCGTAAATGGAAAACAAAAACAAAGTATTAAAACGCAACTCTGCACTTTTTTAATGAGTAACACAATACTGTACTTTTAAAAAGAAACACTCCCAAACACTAAGCATTTCATCCAAAGTATTTAGTCCACATCAGCAACCAGTTGTTTTTAGACCAGGATTGGTTAACCTTCTCAGAGCTAATTCTTAATGATTTCCTCTAAGCTTAACAACAAGTGTCACCTCAGTCTGACCTTTTCAGTTTTTATCAGCGCTAACATAATCACAGTGATGCTAATCAGGATAATGAGGTGTTAACATTAAAGGCAACACGCATGGTGCCCTTTTCTACCGCATACACAAGCAAAAAACACAGACTCATGCAGCAGACATGGGGAGAATTGAGCTGTTCATAAAAGTTGCCAGAAAAAAGCTCAGCATCTAACTCACTAACAGCACGTCTGTTTCTTCACGTTAAAACGCTGTCTTTAAGGTTTACCATCTTTGATGCCCTATATGCTGCTTTGCTCATGTAAGATAAAACACTTAGCAGGTTATTTTCTTTCATTGGCAGTGGAAGATTCATTAAAGCTGAATGTTCCTTCTCTTTAAACACACCTTGCTAATTAGGCCTAAACTCAAGAAAACATTTCCGTGTATTCAATCCCTGAGAATATTACAAGAATAAACATCAGTGAACCGAGACTTGTTTAAAGCTATATTTGGCTCCATTTGAGAGGTACGACCGAAAAAGTCAATAAACAACGGTACCAAAAGAAACCACAATAGACGCAGGTTACAAAATAGCACAAAGGTCTCCATGGAGATTGAGGTATTAACCCAGGGCGAAGGTATAGAGTGTCGAGATGAAAGCCATACACAGCTTCTGTATTTTTCTTCGGATATCTCCACAGGGGAGCACCTCTTGATTTGTGGCACGTAGGATTTTATTAAACAGATTAGTTCATTTCTGTTTCCCAGCACCTCCAGATACTCTGTAATCAGATAATCAAATTAACTCAATTAATCCTAACAATTTTATACTTATATAGATAAACAGCGTGCCACTTGCTTCATAACTATACTTTGATTGTACAAATACAGACACAATACAGATTGACAGATCAATGCGTTCAGCATGTCTGAAGTGAAAGTCTGATCTACTAAGCTTCGCTTTCAATCCATACTTAGCTCAGCAGGGAAATTAAAGACAGATTTACTCACTTTATAGGAACAGTTCACACAAAAATGATGTACTCAACCTGAGGCCATCCGAGATGTAGAAAAGTTTGTGTTTTTATTAGAACAGATTTGGAGGAATTTAAGTAACACTTTTACTTTTGTCAACTTTTTCACATTAATGAAATGGAGTCAAGTGGATTACTTGGGGATTCTAGTGATTCTTTTATTAGCTGATTGTACATTTTGAGGGGAAGAACCTGATTTTACTTAGTTTGACGTGTCCCTGGGTCAACATCTTTGTTTTGATTAGATCAATCAGATTTGAAGAACTAGTTTATAGTTTTTGCAAAGTTTAGGTATACAGTTAGTGTTTGGTGCTTGCACGTCAGTGTCATTCATCTATCATTTTATATATATATATATATGTTAACCATGGAACACATCTAACTCAGCAAAATCAGGACGTGCATTTTGACGGCACCTATTCACAGCAGATGATCAATTGGAGAGCAATTGATGCAATGCTGAATTTCACTAGATCTGTTCATATTACCTTATCTACATCTTCAATTTTTCAACTAATTTTTATTTGTAGATGAACTATTCCTTAATAGTGTGCATATAATGTGCATGTTAACATATTTTCACCAAATACAATACTGTGGGTATATAAACAACTTTACACCTTTCGATACTTTGTTTGGAATCACTTTTCCACATTCTATAGTTTGCTCCAGGAGGGAAGCCTAAACATTGAGACTCTCCAACCACAGGCCAAACAGCACCTATAGTATCTATCTGATGTATAATGAAAACATCTGAACATACATAAAGAGAATGAGACACAAGCTGACGCAAAGATCAAACCATAAAGTCAACCACAAGATTAACCATGAAAGTGAGGTATTTATGTTATGTAAAGGTGATCAAAGCACAGAAAAGCACAGTAAAGTGCAGTAACAAAATGCTGAGTAATGATGACACATTTCACAGGTAACAATTCCTGCATACGTTAAGCAACTGCCATTGAGATGAATGGGGATTCTAACTTTCTCCAGGTACTTGAGATCAACAGCTGTGCATCAAACCATGATGGATCAGCCATTTCAAAAAGGTTTAGTTTCTTAGTGAAGGCCATCAATTTTACAGGCTATGCTGTGTGTTTTAAAGCATTTAGCCGTTAATGAGCTGTGCAGTTTTTCTGTAGAGAATACAGTTGCTAAGGTCTGGTGAGGAAACATTGGCATACTGCTACACCTTTAGCATGCTTAGACTTTTAATTTTCTTCCAATTAAACAACTGACTAATCACTGCCTAGTTTTGCTAGTCATTTAGAAGAATTATTTATTTATATATTTATTTTTGTAACTCACAGCAGCTTATGTCCAATAATTGCAACTTAACTCTGGCTTCAGCACTGTGCTTGAGGGCACGATTGTGATAGATCTCGGTAACCCACTGTTTCATGGGTCACTCCTTCATGGGATTGAAAATTAGCCAAAGGAAACCTTATTACCCACTGTAACCAAAATCAGCCCTGTGTAATTAATCCGTTACTTGAGAGAAAAGTACAGTAAACAGAACTGCATGCAACAAGCAACATATTTAGATCCACATGAAGGATAATAATAAACTACTGAATCCATATGGAAATCTATATGCCAAATTCAGATCTGAGACATGTAGGACACACATTAAATGATAAAGTGATAGCAGTGCCTTTGATGTCTTTTCAAACATTCCACAGAGAGAATCAATGAGGCACTGAAGAACACGACGGAAAATTGGCTGCAAAAAGAGAGGAAAGCTGGAATAGAATAGATTCTATTCTATCACTAACAATGTGGATTTCATTAAAATTTGGATATGGCAGGTTACAGCATAATAATGAAAAAGCAGAAAAGTCCTATGGGTTCAAATGAATCAGACAGACCAGTTTAATTCAAACTATTTCACTCAGTAACTAATTCTAGTCATGCACGTCTATACCTGATCTGATATTCAGCATGTTTCTGCAGTTCAGATTCAAATCTGTATGTTCATGACCACAATGGCACTAAGGTTAATGGCTCATGAGATATGGTGAACAGAGTTTATACAGCATACCAAGTGCTATTCTTTGTAAAACTGTAACATTTCACATCGCTGCAGTCATTCTGCAGCAAAAAACAATTTGCAAACGCTGGTGCCCGTTTGAATAAAAGCTGCAATGCATAAAAAATTTATAAGTAGTACTTAAAATGTGTGACCTATATTCTCAGTGCAAATAAATAAATAAGTGTGTCTGGGTGGAGGAGGATTCTTTCCAAACTGGGACACAAGAGAGCCTAATAGCATAATGAGAGAGAATTTAGATCTTGCTCTGTAAAAGCATAATGGGTCCTGATCCTATTTTCCTCTTCTGCTCGTCAGCCCCTTTGAGAGAGATTATGTCCAAACACCCCACTTCCCTGTTACTGCCCTGAATATGAGCCCCCGTGCAAAGTAAGGAATCCCCTTTAAGTTAGAATGCATTGTGTCATATTTTGAGCACAGGAATTTAAATTCTCGTCTCTTGTAGCGTTAGTTAAAAGGGTGATTTCCCTATATCAAGCTTTTATCACAACACTGCTGGAGTCTCTTTGTAAGTCTTTCTCACTTTCACTTTCACATTCTCTGTTCCTGTGTATATTGACTGCTTTTACATGGACAATTGCACCAGTTATTTTGATTTTGCTAACGCAGCAAAATCAATAATTATTTTTGTTTTACATCCAACTGATGCAAATGGCCAATGTTAAAAATTGTAAGGTTGTCGTGTTAAAATGCAGAGACAGATACTTACCCTGTTCAGTGTTGAACTGGCAAGCAAGTTCAGATGCAGTGTTAAGCATATTGGCCATTGAGATCCTCTGCATTATCCTTTCCTCTCATGCATTTGTCTTTTGTGGTCAACCAGCATTTTTAGGGACTTGAATGAAATAGTTACAGAGTAAAAATGCAATATTCTAGAAATCCCAGAATTGGAATAACCAACTTGCTAATGGCTTTTATCTGGACAACCTGCTTTTGGAGAGCTTGAAAACTTAACTTCAGAACTCCTCACCATCTTGCGAAGTAAGTGAAAACTGGAAAGTTAGGCTGCCAGTTATATTTGTCAGATTGTTAAGGAAATTAGCACCAAGTCCCAGATGAACACCAATAAGTGGGAGGTATTTGAAAGTGTTAGTGTTAATTTTCATCAGTGTTTTTAAACTCTGCTTCAGAATATATTTAACTCATGAAATATGTTTTAAAAACTGTGCTTTTACTCCTTTTAGGATAACTTCAAACAGGACTAAGCAGTGACCTTGAAATATAGGAAATTATAGGCAGTTCTCTGGTCTTGATCATCACTGTACTGTATATCAACTTTCCTTTTCCACCATTCCTGTTCATGTATTCACAGTCACACTGTCATCTCAGTACCATCAGGAGACTGAAAAAATCCCAAGTCCTTTCATTTTGCTACACTGATCCTTCCACACATAACCCTCAGGAAATGAATGGGATACTGAAGAAAATTAAGGGGTGAAAATACAAGGAAGGAGGAATGGCAAAAATGCTTGACTCACATTCACTGGCTTCAGCACAAGAGAGCAAACCTATTACCAAGACGGTTGACTTCTGCGAAAGAAATGAATGACCTTTTGGGCAGACAAACGAGAGGCTTAACACAGCTTAACATGCTGGCTATTGCAGTTATAACCTTTTCACCTATCTGGTACCTCAAAGGCCATCATCTTGGCAAACTGACATCTAAAAGGAAAGTGGAGTGTGTACAGTATGGGGCGCCAGGTTTAGCAAAAGCAGATCATCTGTTATTTACCCCTTCTTTTAATCACACACACACACAGGATTTGTCTTTTACTTTAAATGTATTTCAAAAAATGTAATCCAGAACTCTTTTCACGAAGACATTATTAGGAAGATTTATAGTGAAAGAAATCTCCCTCTTCACCCCTACCTCTGTATCCAGTCCTTGAGAAGCGTCTCTCACCTTCAGGTTCCTTGCTGATTGCTGGTTTCAACTGGCCTTCACAGGGGAGCCCCTTCACGGGTGAGAGTTTAAATAAGCCTGACAGGAGAAGCCAGCATTGGATCATGTGGGTGAATGAGCTAATCAATATTTCACATCTCCAGGCAGTGGGCAGATGGACAATGAGTCTAGACAGGCTGGGCTCAAAAGGGAGTTCCTTAAAGACGTGTGCTTGGTCCAAAGAGAAAAATGAAGGATTTTATTACTTATTTCTGACAATTTGTGTTTTTCCATTGTATCTTGTCCAGCATAATGTAAGCCTGATTTACTGCTTGCTTGATGTAGAAATTTGTTTTTATGGAAACATTAGTGGAGCTCTGTCTTGCCATAGCTTCATTTTAGCCACAGAAACTTTACATAAGCGACTTTCACAGGTCACATGTTTCAGGGGATTGAACTTTATTCATATTGACACATGTCAAAAGTGCAAGGAGTTGAAACAGAGTTCATTCCTTCTTCACTGAGCTTTTTGAATGCGGGAAAGCTGAATGATTCACTTCTGTTATTTATCACTCGACATTTAAACATGACTTAAACATTGGACAAAGACCATATGTGACCACTGGATACGTTCAAGATCTTTAAAGTGGATAGTTCAACCCAAAATGCTTTCTGTAGTTTACAATTATTCACCTTCATGTTGTTCCAAACCAAAATCTTTCTTCTTCAAACCCAAGTCTTTCTCTCATCTGTAAAGCACAAAAAGAAATGACATAAAATGAAAGTGAAAGTGGCTGGCAACCCTTAAATATGACAAAAAAGTAAAAGTATCATGAATATGATTCGTGTTTTGAAAAGCTTTGAGTGAGGAGCAGAGCAAAATGTAAATTGTCTTTTGTTTTGTTTCCAACCAAGCTCTCAAATCTCCTGAAATTTGAATATGCACATGTGTACATTTGGCACATTTTACTCAAGTAAGGTTTGTACAGCTTCAGAAGACTGCAAATCTAGCAATTGTATGGTCTACTTTACAATGTTTTCTTCTGGTTTATTTATTTATTTATTTATTTTTTTCATTTTTGGAGCTTAAGAGTCCCCGTATGAAAAAGAGAAGTGTGAAAATTTTCTGAATAGCTTTTCAAAATAAGATTTCTTAATATTGTTATATTTTGTTGTTATAAAAGTTGATAATTAAGAGTTATCTAAAAGCTAAAAGATCCAATATGCGGTAATAAAACAGGCAAACATTTGGAAAACTAGTTTTTAAGAACTAGTCATTAAAAAGCAACCATTTACATAATACCTGGCAATAGAAGGTGAAGCAACTCTGGGAGGTGGAGATCTCAAGATATATAGAGATCCTGAGTGGTGAAAACAGCCCTATACAAAAAGTTCCCTATCACATCAAAAGCCCAATAAACTCTGATTTAGTGCCCACTATCTCCCCGGAGCCACCACAAATGGGGAAATTGACTCAAATCAGGTCTAGTCAAACCAGATAGTGAGGCAGCTTTAGGTAGCCATCAACCAAGCATGACGGTACTTCATTGAACAGGCCTAAAGTGCAAACACTATCTCTACCAACCCCTTACAATTTTCTATTACAGAGTAATGTCAGGTTGAAAATTGGTCGACAGGAAGCTGTCAAAACACAAATGCTCTCCAAAGTGATACAGTCACTCAACAAACAGAGAAACATGTCATTTCTCCATTCAGCCACGCATCAGCGGTGACAGCGAGGTCTCCTTTGATAAATGGGGACGTGAAAGAGGAGTCAGCATGAATAAATGGAATGATTCAGTGCCTGCAAAACATCAGTATCCATTATCCTGTAATTCATATTTGTATCACCTACTGCAAAAACCGGAAGCTGACATATTTACAAAATAAATAAATAAGTCCACAGATTTTGGAATTGGCACTTTTTATAATTCTGTTTTAAAGGACACAGTAATGTCAAAAAAAGAAGAAGAAAAAAAAAACTATGCCAGTGGCTTGAAAATGTGTCCAGTTAAATTATGAAGGACAAGCAGCTTAAATGGAATGTCACTTTTGCAGATGAAGTTGGTTCCAAGCCACATGAGGCACCAGCAAATTGGCAGACTTCAGTTACCCTCTCTCCTTGCCAGCATTCACGCTGTATTTCCAAACTACCCTGACAAACCTTGTCCTTGACTGACTTTCATGTGAGAATTTTCCCCCTATCCAGGGGGTACATATTTCTTCACGTCGGAATGGAGAAGAGGTGTCATCTTTGATAGTGAAGACATTGGGCAAAGTTCCACCATCTCTGGGTGAATATCAGTAGTGCTCTGGACTTCAGCAACCTCTTATTCCTCCCCTCCAAGCCCTCTCAGAAAGTAACAGCTTAGACAGAAACAGACAGAAAACACAAAGAGATAGCAAATGTGCGTGATAAAAAAAGAATGAACAAACCCTTACCTGTTATACCCAGCCTTGGAATTATATTTTAGCTCTCCTTTTTCTATTCTCCTGTACAAGCTGACAAGAACACCGGCTGGTAGCTGAGTTGGTGCCCTCAGAAAAGCTGGCGTCGTGTCAGACGGCATCAGGTCCATGAATGGTCTCCAGGGGCCTTGGATGTGCAGGCCTCTATGGAGCTGGGGACGTTTTCATGCTCTCTGACCGATTAACTTCTATTTACTAGCCTGTCTCTCTCCATCAGGCATTGAGAGTTTGACTGCCATGAACAGTCACAGTCCATCTTTCTGTTTCTGTCTGGTTTATAGAGGAAGTTGATCTTGTCAAGGATGCTGCAGTCCTTCAAGTGCCCATTTGAGAAGAAAAAAACTGTTTGTTACACTAAAAAACAAATTACAAAGACGATCCTTTACTTACTCAGATGGTCTTATTCAAGTCTATAATGTATTGTGGGAAAAAATAAAACAATTGATTAACTAAGAATTGAAGTGCCAACAAATGGTGAATTGATTTGTATACAAGAAAAAAAAGAGGGGGAAAAAGGCATCATTAAACCCAAATTTTCTAATTCCAACTTTCTCAAACAGCTGGTAGACAGATAGATTTTTAGGCTATGTCATATTAAAGGAAAATATAAAAACAAGGATGTCTTTGTAGGCTATTGTTTTTTTTTATTGGATTCTCTCCTGTTGAAAAAAACAGCATATGCTGGTTAGGTATGTTTTGAAGCTGGGATGCTGGTTTAAGCAGGTCCTTTGTTGGTTTATGCTGGTCTTTTGCTGGTCCAGCTTAAATCAGCAAAATACCGGTATAAACCAGCAAAGGACCATCTTAAATAAGCTCAAAGTTCAAAACATTTAGTACCTAACCAGCATATGCTGTTTTTTCAACAGGGTCAAACTATTTCTCAATCTAAAAAACATGTCTAGAGAAAACATTTTCCTACATGCAGACCTATACTTAATGTAACTCACATAAAAGTGGGTAAAAGTAGTGTGGTTTACCTGTGGCTCTGCAAATGTTTACAGATTATTAAGTTCGGTACTGCCCCCTGGTGGTACATGTAAGAAAATATCGTTACGTTTTTCTTTCTGTGCGTTTTCAGTTAACGGCATCCACGTCTGCACAAAAACTACTAAAAAGGACAAATAGCACCACAGAAGAAACGCCATGAAGTTGATGTTTAGTTTTCATATTCAAACTGACAGGTATGTGCAAGATTCAATGGTTGTTATTGTAACTTGGGGTTACAAAGAAAACATAAAATAAGCCATACTTTGTATTTTCTCAGGCCTATAAGCCATCTTTGAAATTATATCCTATAGGCTAGGAGTTAACAAATTTTCAGCCAATCATAAATAAAGAAACAAATAAGATTCTTTTCCAAGTAAATATGACGTAAAGGTAAAAACAGTCTTAAAATGTATGTGAACATAAAACTGTGGTTGCTCCCTCTGACTGGCTAAGATTTAGTAGGCATTTTATGTCTCATCAGAATAGACTTTCTTTCAAGTGTGCCCTGCAGTTCTGACTTCACACCGCTCAGTTCTTTTAGCACTTTGCTCGTTTTGGGTCTACCTCTCTCCCTCCTTCTTACCCAATCTGCCTCTCTCCCAGTTTCAGTGGTATAGTCGGTGCCAGTAATTGTACAGTGTTTATAAATGAACTGCTTGTTTAGAGTGTGGGAAGAATTTTTTATTATGTAAGAAAACCCAACACCAGCAAATCCAGGAGCCAAAGATCACCAGAGGCTTGAAAAGCCTTTGATCTTCATTCTTTTTTTTTTTATTACAAAGAAAAACTCTTCTAACTGCAGACATCATCTCAAAACTGACTTTATTTGCAATTTCATCTCCTTTGAAAACTACTTCTTTAGATTAGTTCGTGCAACATAATGTTTTTACAAAATTAAATAGTAAGAACATTGATGCAGTATCTTTTTTTCACAGGAAGATGGCAGTAGATATTTTGTTAAACTGTACATTATCTAGGACTCCTGAAGTTGTTGTTTGGAAGTCAGAAGAGAAGTCATGGGGCAACCGCTAATCACTGTGAGGTCAAGACATAAACATCCTAAGGGACTTTCTCAAGTGTCTACGTCCTCCTTGTAGTGTGAGATCTAGCATTTTGAATGGAGAACCTCTTTTTGTACAAGCATGAGAAATGAAATCGGAAGCCTTGAGGATTTCCTCTACTTATTTCACCCAGCCCCCTTTCATGAAACCTTTGGCCCTAATTTTGAAAGCGTGTTTGACCTTCCTGCTGCCTTGTCATGTGACTGATCACATATTTTGGGCAAAATTAACCAAAAGGTAAAATTTTTGTGGCACTGTTAATTATGTATAAATGCATTATGTCCATTCAAAATACATATGGCTTAATTTGAAGGGTGGTTGTATAGGCATGATACCTATGACTTCTTTACATTTATCCATTTTGCAGATGCTTCTATTCAAAGAGCCAGTATTCAAGGTTCACATTTCATCAGTTCTTATTTTCTGAGAACCAAACCCATGACCTTGGCATTGCTAGCGCTAGTTTGAGCTACAGGAAGGATTCCTAGTAATTCTGTTATACTCATGTTGATAGAGTTGTGTTAATGCAGAGTGACTGTTTGAAAATTTAGCTAATAGTCTGTCAGGTGAGAATTTCCACAGAAAATGTCACAGCTGGATGACCCCAACGTGTTTTACAACTATTCCGATGCCATCACCTTTCCACAGGTGCTGAGAAACCTATAGGCTACCTGTCAGAACTAGTTTAGGCATTTGCAATTCAACTATCCAACTTTCCTCATCGCCTCCCATTTTAATAGCTCTTCGCAGCCCACAGCATGTTACTCCTGATTTATTCTTTATTACGGACCATCTTCCTGACCACACGCAAAATGCGAGTTTTGGGGTTGATTTCGGCCCTTGGCCCATCTCCACATGTTTGAAGAGCATGTGCAGACTGCCAGCCAGACGGTCCCAGAGAGGCCAGATTTACGTGCCGAAAACTCCCCTCACTAACAGAAAAACTTTGGCTCTGACCCCTGACAATAAGCATACTCCCTGTCTCACCAAGTATGCGGTTCAAATCAGTCAACCCAGATGTCAAAGACAAACCAGTTTCTTTCAGCTCCATTCTGCTGTACTGAGACATGCAGTCAGGGATACATATGCATCTTCCATTTCCATTTAATAATTTAGTAGAAGCTTTTATCGAAAGTGACTGTGGATGCATACAGGTCATTTATTACACAGGAACCAATAATGGGAATGTGTATACTATAGTATTAATATTATTAATACTCATTACGCTGGGACTTTTTTTCTGTTTGCATCACTCCTGTGAGTCACTAGTGGTTTCAGTGAATTAATTTGTTTGGACACATTGATTTATTCAGTAAGGAAACAATTCACAGTCCTTGTGAATGAGTCATTGAATTATACACTGAAACAATTAATTAAAAAATTAACCATTCAGTAACGAGAAAACTGACAGTGGGCCCATCTCAATACTTACACTTGTGGTATTGTCCACTTGAGAGCATGTGCACCAGTGCTGACAACTTGACAACTGCTGACTACCCCAGCAACATTTTTTCCCACAATTTTTTTTGCTATTTTTAAAATGTATTTGGCAACTTTTGTTAAGTGACTCAGACAATAAAAAGTTTTCATCTGAAAGACACAGAAAGAGGAAGCCAAAGATGCCTAGCAGTACACACAACACATGAATGCTACAGTATTTGCAATTGTTCAATTTAAAAACAGTAATAATTATATAATTGATCATTTGTGATACAGCTTGTACCCGCAATTGTTTATCAGTTAGTCAATTGTACTAAGATAAATATCTAGAAAAACTGAAAAGGTACAAGTAATTTTTCAAGACATATCCGTTATCCACTGTAACCCTGTAACCCCAACACACTAAATACAATGCATCATTTAAAATGGAGGTAAAAAACAAAAACTGTGAAACCTAGTAGATCAATCCCTAATTTTACAGACTCTTCTTAAAATGTACAGTATCATACTTACTAACTAACTACTAATACGCTGATTAAAACTGTTCGGTATAGCTTGCTAACGGTTCAAAAATGTGTGTATAATAATTCAATGTTGTTAAAAATAGTTATTTATGTTTTGATATTAAACATGCATTTATATCATTTTACAAACAGTAAAAAATGACTGGGATTTTAATGGTAAAAGAATTTGTTTATCGCACATTTCGATTTAATGAGTTAAAAACCTGCTTGTGAGTGGTTTTGTTTCATCATGCGATTTTATCATCACCACCTGCATTTGGTGATTGTTATTGGTTTTTAAAGGTACAAAAAATATTTCAATACTTTAATAGACTGGTATATTAACATTATATCAGTTAAGGAAATTACGGTATTTAACTGTATATTTAACTTAAAACCGTAAAACATAAAATGTTGTTGACCCGAATTATTATGTAATGACGTCATTGTTCAATGACATCACAACATGGTTTAACAGCTTTTAGCAACAAATCGGCCTTCCTTTAGTAATTTCCAAATTAAAAAATTAGTTTGCAAAATTGGTGTGCACATGACAGGAAGTGTGCAAGACTGTCCCAGCACTGAAATATGCTAATGCTTAGTGCTCTTGCACACTTTTTGTAATACAGCTGCAGTATGGAGCGGTATTTGAGGCTAAACATATCCAATCACATGAGTTCAGGAACATGTACACCTACAGCAAAAAAGGTTGAGCAAAACTTTCCAGTATATGTATATGTAAGAATTACACATAAATTGGTAATAAAATGTAAAGGGTTGTAGAATTTGTGCATTTTAAAAAACATTTTTAATGTCAAATTGCAAAAATCACTTTTAAATGCATCACAATGAAATAAAGTTGCCTGTTATGTAAGGGCTACTGAAAAGACATTTCATTTATTTTAAAGTGCAAAATATTGAAAATCAAAAGTGTAAATAAAGCTTCATAAAACTTTACTAATTGTGTTCCTCTGAGTAATCAAAAGTTCTACCATAACTTGTGGTCTTCACGCCCACTTGAACACTTGGGTCAAATACAGGAAATGTTTACGTAAGTGGACAAGCGTTCAAATACAAAAACCACAAGTGTGGGTATTGGGACAGGCCCAATCTTTATGAGTCATTAATTCATTCAACAGCACTTAATCATTCAGGAAACAGTATTTATGAGGGAGTAATTGAATTATTCCTACAATCAATTAATTCAAAAACACTGATTTATTAAGCAATGCCGCTACTGTGTGCTTTTCTGAGACACAATGGTTAATTTTCCTTTGGATATGGTTATATTAGTTTATTGAGTTTTTATGAAGGCAGTCTGGGCAGCTGTTAATTAAGTGTTAAACTAGTAATGCTGGTAGGGATTACAAGAAGTTCTTGTCTATCTCAGACTATCCATCAAGCCTCATGAGGGGGAAGGTCAATAGGTGCCAGATATTTCCTCATAATAGCCAGTAAATGCCAAGTTTGTTTGTATTACATTTCTGTACAGACAGTAATCTACTTTAGTGAATTTTCAACCTATAGACTTTTTATTGGGTCTGCAAAAGGATTTGAAGCAGGAAACCAGAGCTAATGCCTACACTAACTTCAAACAAATGCCAGGAGCTCTTTAAATGTCGGGTGGGCAGGAGTGGGGCTCATGTTATGGGGGGCAGATGGGAGAGAGATGAACCTGGAAGTGCTGAGTTCAGAAAGAGAGAGAGAGAGACAGATGTCTGCATTCTGCTTATCTGCAAAGCTGGAGTTGGTCATATCTACAATAGGGGTGCCCAGGGGTGTTACTGTACGATTCGAGGGTCAGCCAACAAGCGTAATGCAAGAGTGCACAACTAGAACATCTTACTCCAGTAAGTACCGTCCAAAAATGCATATATGCTAAAACAGCATATGGTGTTAATAACCTATTTCTTTCCATCATATTTAGTGGCCCTTTTTGGGCAATAGTCCAGTGATGTTGGGAGTAAATGCAGACAAGATTGTCACTGCAGGTTATTATGGAACTTGGCAGATATCTAAATGTCCTTGCCTTGAATGACTCATTCGGATGTAAAGAGGGAGTGAAAGGATAGACGGCTAAAATTGTGTGTACTTGGATCGATTGGCTGCAGCTGTTTAACTCTGTACACACACCATAAGGTTGAAATTCTCTGGGTTTATATTTAAATATCAACTGACACTAACAATACACATCGTATACATTACAAGGATAAACGTGTCCATGTTAAATGATACGTCAGCGGCGCTTTAGACTGAGCTGATATAGTCTTTGAATGCGGTACACACACACACACAAGTTGGTGTACTCTTGACATATTGCACTGGCTGTTAAGTTAAAGTACAGCCTGCCAGAAAGCCCCGAAAAGCCACAGCCACCCTCACTTTGCTTCAACCAACCAAAAAAAACAACAACTCTGAAATGCCGAGCTGCCCCCTCCGTTTGTTAAGCGAAACTTTTCTCCCTCTAAAAGAGGCCAAACTATTTTTACTGGCTTTAGATCCTAATAGAATGCATATATGGAGGTTTTTGGTCAGAGGGAGGGCGATCCCTCAGAAACGCGCTATACGTCTGCATGTGGCAAATGTTTCTGCTCCATAAACTTTAGCAGCTATGTCTGACAGTCGGTGCGCTGGAGCAATTCCTGCTGTGATGATGGGAATGTTCATGCTGTGGCATCCTCAGGTCTTCCATAGAAAAATGACAGGTCTGGACGCATTTCAAGAACTGCAGTGAAAGAAAAATGAGAAATGGCACCATTAGCAGAATTCATGCTAATGAATGTGAATGTTGAATGTGCTTATTTCATAAAAAATAAAGCAAATTTAATAATTAAATATTAAAAAACAATAAAGTATTAGCGTTAGTTAAGTGCATTATTTAGCATAAATAAATAATGAAAAAATCATTGATCATTTGTTAATTGTAGTTCACTTTAATTCAGAAATTAACATGTATTAATATATTTATTATTAATGGATAAATAGATGAGCTAACATGAACTAACAATAAACAGTATTATTGTAAAGTGTTACTATACAATAAAATATTTTCGTGTTTTAGCACTGACACAATAATGATTAAGTATTTGCATATACTGAAGTATTTACTTCATGAATTATACACAGAAGATTATGCAGCTAGGTTTGTTATCAGATTTGTTTTGATTTAAAAGAAAACAAAGAGAAAAAAACAGGAATCAGAAACGTGTTTTGCCCCTACGTAATGAGAGAACTGATACAGATATTTAATATATTTCCCCACAGTTGCTTTTTTATTTCATTTTCTTGCATTCTTGACTTGTGCAACTATGGTTTTTGCACTATAAATCAATCTTCTCTTCATTATTCTTGTGCTTGTTTTTATTTTGGTGCATTGGTTGTTTTTCTTTATCAAAAAGAAAATAAAGAAAGAGCATTTTTAGGAGACATGTCATGACTGGAGAGGGTGGGGAAGGGCGTAGGCTACTGAGAATCCCACAATGTCTTTCTTTCCTTGCCAGGAGCACTGTTTATGAAAGTGTATTTGGATTGCCCTCCCTTGTGTGAACAGTTTGTGCAGCTAAATCATTTTTTCTTTATCGTGTTAGCTTTGGATGGACACTTCCTGTTGATTGTTTTATACTTCCCATGGGCCGATTCACCAAAGGCTGATTTGTCTGATGACTGATGTGGCCATTTTGATGAATGTATTAGCTGTACCTTAGATTAGCGTTCATGCGATGTTCTGTACATTTCTGTTGCCTGTGAGAAAAACACTTTGAATACAATCTGAACAATAGCAAATGAATCATGCACTGTACTTGAACATACTTACACAGAGTGTAATTCACTTCCACTACGTCAGAAACAGCACGATTCCTTTCCTCGGGACTTTCTTCAACTCCCACAGTTAGATTCACATGACCACATAATTCCACCACAAAGGTCAAGAGGTGATGGGTCAGGTCACCTCCTTCCAATTGCGGGTCCCACATGCCAGCTAGAATGCCCAGTTTCTTATTAATAGGCTTACAATGAAACCCACAAGGTTCAACCACAAGACCGGATACACGGGGTCCACAAAGACATCAAGAAGTGGGGCTAAACCAGCACATCTGTCACACTTTAGTATGTGTGTGTGGCTCTCCTTTAACACAAGTTTTTTAATGAAATCTTAGAAACACTCCATAGACAGAATACTCCATACCTAAACAGAAGCAATAAGTGGGAAAACATATAATAATGTATGGTTGTTGCGTGCATGTCTTCACATGTTGTTAAAACATTCATCAGTCCTCTTCATGAAGCTCATATTTTACAAATTCAGTAATACATTAGCATAGGGATCAATTCTCACTATTAGTTGCTTATTAGCATGTCAATTATTAAATGCATTGGCTGTTTATTAGTTCTGATGAAGCACATACTCTGCATGACCATATTCTACATTGAACCTGATTTTGCTGAGTGTGACATGTTCCGGGTTCAACATCTTTGTTGTCCCTGGAACAACATTGTGATTAACCAATCATCGTCCTCTGATTTTAGCAATAACTCATGGGTAAGTTGAGGTTTAGGTGTAGGGATGTTGTCTAGACTACATTTTCTACTAAAATGTTGTTAAAGGGTCAACTAAATATGCTGAAATTCAGCAAAATGCTCTGGACGTGCATTCTATATCTCTAATCCACCCAATAACTAAACTTAACAACTACCTTAATAACTAATAATAAGTAAATTAGGAGGCAAAAGTCATAGTTAATAGTTTGTTAATTGTGAGAATTGAACCTTGAAATAAAGTCTGACTACAAATTCACATACAAACACAAATACTTTCACTACATCCATTCAGGATGCTCCTTAAATCAATCTTTGACATGAGGCACTGTCATGGAATTAAATATTTACCCATTAAAAAAAAAAAAAGTTCTGTTTTGATCCGCTTTGATGATTTTCTTTCATGTCAGTCTCACAGGAAGTTTCCTTGCCTACTAATTTCACCGCAGCTGCTTTTTTGAAAAGTGTACAAGTAAAAGTTATGACATTGATTTATTTTGCCAACTTGACCTTCATGGTTTAATGCTATTTAGAACTCAAAATGCCTATTTTCCATGCAATTGCCGTTTTATGACCAGTTTTTTGACTGACCCACCCATTAATTGAGACTATGGCTATTACATTTGTATCAACCCGAAAACGTGAAGTCATACCCACCCAAAAATGAAACTGCCCTGAAATGACCCAGAGAATGTAATGCATATGACTGAACATACTGTATAACCCTCTCCTCTTACAAGACAAAGGTCATTAAAGTAATAAGTGGGATAAAACAAAGTATGACCAAGTCAGGTGTGTGTGTGCATGTGTTCCTCCAGTAAGACAAAAAAGGAAGTGTTAATCTTGACAGTGTTTAGTTGGTTTACATTGCTTGGTCTTTCTGCAGAATGTGTATGTCCTGTAGATTACTCAGATCTGAAGTCTGTCTGATGTGGGGGAAGATGGATCTTCCTGTGGAAGTTCTTGGGCCAGCTGGCGAAGAACAACGATGTGGGCAGTGTGTGGCTTAAGCATCAACTCCAGCTCATCCTCACTGCTCCCCAAGACATTCACTCCATTTACCTCCACCAGCCTGAAACAGACACCCACATTCTCAAAACGACAACGCTTGACAGCAGTGCTAAAGGATGCCATTTACCTATTTTACAAAGGGATCATTGGGTACCACTGAGTACTATCAATTTTTTTTCAATGTAAAAATTTATTTTAAAAAAGTAGCAAAAGTCTAGGTATACAGTTTTTGATATTAAGGAGAACACAGATCCAAATCTTGACACATAGAAAGATAATATAAGAAATATAAATAAAAATGATTAGGAATTACAACCATTTTTTACACACAGTCCCCCCATTTTCAGGGACTTTAATTTAATTGTACAAACAAATATAAATAAAATATTTGTTTTTTAATATTTTGCTGAGAATCCTTTATAGGTGATGACTGTCTTGAGGCTGGAACACATGAACATCACCAGATATTGCGTGTGTTTCCTCCATTGTGATGCTTTGCCAGGTCTGACTTCAGTTGTTATTTGTGGGTCTTTCTGTCTTCAGTTTTTTCTTCAGCAAATAAAATGCATGCCCAATTGCGTAGAGATCAGGAGATTGACTGGACCATCGCATAATATTCCATTTTTTTACCTTTTTTAACCCCTCCTGGGTTGCTTTTGCTGTATGTTTTGGGTCATTGTCCATTTGTACTATAAAGAGCTGCCCAATCAGCGTTTCTCTATTTGACTGAATCTGGGAAGAGAGTATATCCCCGTACACTTCAGAATTCATCCGGCTGTTTCTGTCTTCACTAAATGTCATCACTAAATACCAGTAACCTAGTGCTACCGGAAGCCATGCCTGCTCATGCAATCACACTGCTCCATCATGTCTGGATGTTGTATCCTTTGGATCATGAGCTGTTTCAAGTCTTCTCCATACCTTTTTCTTCCCCTCATTCTGGTGCAGTTTGATGAAAAAGAAGCATCATGTTGTACTCCATGGATATCCAAGCAGTTTTCTGTAGCTGAGCTCACTAGTGCATTATTTCCTCAAATTTGTACCAAAATGCCGAATTGGTCACTTATAGTGTTCCTGCTATGCCTGTAATATATTTGTTTTATTTTTAAAATAAAATGTGGAAGCAGCATGGTTGAAATATAATTAAGAATAAAACTAAATCTTAATGGAAATGTTCTTTTTTTTCTTTTTCTTTTTTGCATTCATTAGATTTTATTTATTGCTCTATGCTTCTGAAAATAGGAAAATTACTTTTGCCTTTTTATTTGTTCACTGACTGTGAAAAGTGTTTTGCAAGAGGTTTGGCAATTAACTACCAAATACATGTATGTTACTCAGATCCCCCTTTTCCATTCTTATGTTTTGCCCCTCCCTCCTTCTGTTCCTAGTCCAATAGTTAATTGTGTTTATCAACATGTGTTTGCATATATATAGTTATGCGTTCTGTAAAAAAAACCTAGCTCACAAATGGAGTATTTAAACTGGATGGCTATGTATTATTCATGTTTTTATCTGTTCCTTGTGCATAGTCGTCCAAGTTTTACATTTCAGTGTTTTCCTGTTATGCTCCCTGTCTCCTACAAATTTCCATAGTAACAGGGGAAAAAACACAAAAGCTGATGGAACCTCTGTGAACCTCTCTGCTCTTAAAGGCTGGAAAATTTGGGACGTCTCTTGGCATGTTTTATGAAAAGCCAATTAGAGGCTTAATTCATCAAAACATCTACTGCACTAAAATGACCTCTTTGATCTCACATTCTTTCACATTTCAGTTGTTTTTAAGACTATGACCCAAAGGTTGCGGTTGGTGGAAAGAATAGATCACCCAAAAATGTTGTTCTAGTTTTCATTTTTGGGTGAGTTGTTCCTTTAAAGGTTTATGTAATATTTTGGTGCAGGTAAAGAAAAGTTTGAAAACTAGTTAAAAAAGATTAATAATATAGAAATACAAATTTATTAAAACTTGACAATTACCTGTCATTCAGGCAGAGATTAGCACCCTCACTGTGTACCACAATCAGACCCTGGCCCTCTACCCAGTGCGTAGAGAAACCGTAATGACCGTCTGGGTCTGCTTTCACTTGGGTGGCCACCAGCATGACAGGAGACTGCAAAGAGACCAGCTGAGTCAGAGTAGGGCTCTTCCTCTCAGCTTTCTCCTGCAGGAAAAGAAAGAAAAAACTGTTGAACAAGCATCAAAAGCAGTGAATAGCTGGTGGCTCACCTCAATGAGACACCACTCTCGTTTTATAGTAACAGAAGTGGAGAGTCAAAGGATCTGTCCTTGAAACAACACTTTTAAAAGTGTAAAGTGTTAAAGCTGACAGTCTCTATCAACTGACTGCTGTAGAGTAAATTAGCTTTATTATTTGTGGAGTATGCAGGATTTAAAATTAAGTTGTCGTCACACATACTAATGGTGTGTGAAATAGGAGAACATTCCATACATTGAAAAAAAGAAGAAAAAAGGGCAACAACAAAGACATTTCCAGACAGAAATTTCTAGCAAATTTCACAAACAATTAGACAAAGAAAAAAAAAAAAAAAACACATTGAATTTAATGTGAAATTTTGAAGAACTCATTTAGGTGTAGAACTCATTATTATTTGCTCACCTTATTTCAGACCTATCTGATTCTTATAAGGCATAAAACAGGTCCAATTCAATATATTAAAAATACAGTATAAATGTATATACAAAATGAGCTTTGAAACAGGTCACTGAAGGGGTCAAAATGTGTCATGACTAATGATTCCATCACTGGTAAACATGCAGGATCACATAAACCCACACCCCCAAACCAATAGCTGAGACAGAGAATGAATACGGGAAATGAGTGAAAAGATAGATGTAGAGTGATCAGGTTTCTGTGAACATGCACAGAAAGCCGAGGTGAGGGCTCGAGTCTCCAAGCGTGTGAAAGCCCTGCGGCCAAGGCTACTGAGCCTCTCCCCAGACAGGGGCACCAGACGGCTCGCTCACACAGGAAACCCCCCTGCAGAAATGCATAGGAGCCCTTATCACCCCACTGTTTGGATTCCCTAGGGCAGGCCGCATAGCTCGGGCCTCACTCAATTATTTAAAAGATACAGCATAAGGGCAGGTACCTAAGAATCAATTATTTTGGTCAACTTTCATTTGCTCATAATGTCATCCTAACCTGGTGATGGAGCGAGTTGAGGAAATAGCTACTGGCCACAGAGCAAACAGAAACAAGAGCACGCTGAACAATGGAAACGCAAAATATAACTTGGCAACTGTCTTTTAAACCATAGAGGACTGGGAGGTGCTGTGCAAAGAACAATCGGTTGAGAAACGGGCACACCTTCAGAAATCCCCTAACTCTTATGAGATGGGAGAGGAAGCCGTGCCAAGATCTGGATTGTAGGATTGTGTTTCGCATGAGAAAGGCTTCCGGACTCGGTTAGAAAAGCGTGGCTGGTATTAATGATATAAGTGAGGTACTGTCAGTTACAATAACGGATTTGCAGAACCCAGGAGTGTAGTGTTGCATGCAGTAAAATAGCAACCTCAAGATGGACTATAAATCTATAAGAGAGCCAAATGCTGCCACAACTATTAGCCATTGGGCCTCTTAGCCACCAGTTCAGCTCAACATGGTGACCCTTAAGACATCGAGATGAGGAACAATCAAGTCAGCCCAACTACTGCAAGCTCTCGTGCTTGGCCGCAATCACTGTATCTCGACCAGCTTTTCCATGAGAATAGTGAAACCTAATCTGTAGTCTGTAACCACAACTGCATCTCTGGCCTGAAGGGAAATTAAGTGCATTGCAATTGATATAAAAAGAGAAGATTAGTAAAGGTTTGGGCCATATTATTTAGAGAGGTTTTCCCCTAAATCCCTGCATTTCAGTTTGAGACCCCAAGTTTGCCGCCTCATTACTTTTCGTTCTATTTCAACTACTCCTCCCTGCCCTCTTTCTGTCTTTGCTAATGCACTGCGGTCGCAACGGATCGCGGAGATTAGAGGCGATGATGAAATATTTCCTTATTGTCAGATAATCTAGGGAAAATAAATGGCAGCCTGCTCCTTATTAGGGCCTAGGCTTGCATTAGTTCCCAGACTGCTCTGTGTCCTGACCTGCGCCTTTCCCCTGATTAGGTCATATGATAAACATTAGCGCCACTGCTTCTTTCCCACCAACTCAGCACCTAAAGACTGTGGCCTGAGGGCGGCAACGTGACACGCTCTTTTCTTGCAAAGCCCCGGTCGGCATGTGTCCTTTCATGGCACCTCGTTAGGTCTCTACTGATGAGATGAAAGTGCCGCTTTAAGAGCACAGAGGTGGGAAAGAATCACAGGTACAGCCACGACACGGATAGTTTTACACTAGAACTTTGTGTCATCCTGGCTTTTGAAAAACGAGTGCCGATGACTTGCTGTTGTGGTGACTATTGTTGTAAACTTTACTTCCTGTGAATGTTTGTTTAAAAAGTGTGAAAAAGTGCAAAAAGAGGTAACTCACATATTACAAGAAAAGTTTCAGAACTTCATGTCGATTAACTGTGTTCATTTTTCCCCCAAATGTTTTTGTATGTCCAACAAAGTGCTTGCATATTGGAAAAAAAGCCAAGACTGTAATGCTCACATTAGTACCATATGTTCAGCCTCATTAAAATGTGGTCTAAAATAATAACTACTGGCCTGCGTTCACATGTCAGCACTATATCATTTCATACTGCACCAGGAAACTCTGAAAACCTTGAGAAACTAGATCGGGGGTTCCAGTCTTACCTTGGCCTGCATCTTCTCCAGAACTTCATGCAGGTGAGTCACTTGTCGATTGAGGTGGACTAGTGTGACCTCGTCTTTAAACACCTGGCAGTTTAGCCTCATCTTTTCCAGAAGCCGGACCTCTGATGGTCTGAGGAGTAAACAAACTCCCTTGAGCACTCTTAAAGGAATATACCTTAAAGGAAATTATCTTAAAATGTCAATTCATTTTTATGCCCATAATGACTTTTCTTTATACAAAGCTACTGCATGGCTTCAGAAGACTTGGAATATAGAGCACAATTTATATGGACCAGTTTTATTATATGTTTATTGTTTCAAGCAGTTTGGACCTTGAGAGTCCCTCTTTACATACAAAAGAGATTTCAGTATTAACCTCTTATATTCAAAAAACATAAAGTTGTATGGGTTTGGAACAACGTTAAAGTAAATTATGACTACATTTTTATTTTTAGAGAACTATTCATGTAAGCTTTGTCTTGGATTAGGAAGCTCATCTGTACAGACTTCCAATGTTCTGTCACTTTATATCAAAGATTAGGCTTTTTTATTATTCTGCGGCTTGATCTTAAATAAATATAAGCGGTCTAAACCTCTCAGGCTCTCAGACCCAAATATCTTAGATTAATGTCATCCAAAAACCCTGAAACCTGAAAGATTTGTTTGCATTTTTGCTGGGGAAATGGCCAAGCACTTGAAGGACATAACGTAACAAAAAACAATAAGCCTTCAACTTAAGTGGCTTATCAGGTAATTAATGAGGACTTGGACATATTGATTCATGATGGTATTTTCTCACACCCTTATCCATTCCTGCTTTCAATCTGTTCAGTTCGAAAAAATGTCAGAATAAATCAAAGGCCGTAATGCTGAGAAAAAGCAGGAAACTACTGGGTGAGACCCACTCCGGCTTTTTCCTCAAACACCTTCTCTTTATTTGCACACCTCATAAATTAAACAGGTACACATTCCCGTTTTGCAAAGGTAACTGTTTTCATATGATAAGGCTGGTCACTAAAAAAATCAGCTTTTGTGTTCCATTAAAAAAACGACATCATGAAATATTCAACGTTATGTAAATGATGACAAAAATACTATTCCTTGTAAGAACCATGAAGATGTTAAAACAAAATGACATCAAACATTGGCAAGATGGCTCCAATAATATGGCGGACAAGGGAGCAGCTTTCTCAGCACTTCAGGGAGTTAGGGAAAATCTGTGGACCCATTATTCTCATCCAAATGACCTTCAGCACTGACGCCACAGAAAAATAAACTGTAAACAGAGCATCAAAAATCACAGGATGTACTGTACACTCTCTACAAGTAAATTACACTAAGGGCATCCAAACCCAGCTCAGATCAGTTCTTCCAGCCGCTCCTTCTGGAAGGCGGAACACATCATTATCCATAAAGAGCAATGCATTAATGAACAGTTCCTATCCCTCTTCCTGTTCCCTGTGATAATCTTATATAATTACCCAACAGCTCTGCATTAACATCCAGAACATTAAATTCTGATTTATTCTACTATATGGTAAGAACATATACTTACTTATTCTGCACTGGTGCAGTGTTAAGATTGTCCCTGAGCGTTTGAAGGCTCTGTCTTTTCCTCTGCAGATTGTCCCGGGCCTCACTGAGAAGCCTCTTCACTTCTAAGCTGTCTGTTTGCACTGCATCCATCTCCCCCTCCATCTTCTTCAGCTCTGAACAGAAGGCTACCAGACCATGGTAAAGCTCCTGAACCTGGTTATCATACAGACACAGATCAGCTAAAAGCAATAGTGGAAAACAAAGTTAGTTGTGACATTTCTCCCTTAGAGTAGGTTTATTTTTGCAGGTCTATTTCTAAATTTCAGTTACAAAAAAGCTATTGAACATTTCCACTGCCCAGAAAAAAAGATGCAGTTCATTGAACACACACAGACCCTGTGATGACATGCTCTAAAAGTAGACACAATTCTATTTATTTTGTTTTACAGTTTGCCAAATGTACAATATTTATTCCAATTTAATAGGGTTTTACATTAGAAACTAACAAGAAATCCATTACTAGATAAAATAAGGATTTGCATAATTGGAGATTTAATAAAAAAATAAAAAAATAAATAAAACCCAGTGTGACAACCAGCCTCAGTGATTATTCACAAAGCTAAAACAAAAGACAGGGTGTATTTACCTGTATGATAACATTTTGGAGGGAGGCCACCTGTTGGTTTAGCTCTTGAATCTTCCCAGTGTTGTTTAGCAGATTTTTGCTCTGAATATTGTCAGTGGTACAAATAACGTTGTTATCAGATAAACAAGCACATGCTTTCTCAGTTTCCTACAAGATTTGAGAGGAAAAAGTTTAATCTTAAATTAAATTAATCTCCTAAGATAGCTTTTTTTTTACTACATTGAAATACAGCTAAAACATGCAATTCTGTCTACCTTCCTATATAAGTGAAGCTCCATTAGTCTCGTCTCTGAGCCAGGCAAATCTCCAACCTGCTGCTCAGGAGAGAACTCATCTGAAAAACGTGGAAAAATAGAGACGGTATGTAAAAGTAAATTCACTGTGTAAATTCCAGAGCACTTACAAGCCACAAACCATATATGATTCTCTCCAAATGCCCAAATCCAAGACTAAATGGCTGATCTTTTCCAAAGAGGACAAATGAAAAAGCCCTAAAAATAATACAATAAACTGAGCGTAAGTCAGATTGATTTGATTAATTTTTAATTCATACTCTCCTAGGTTTATATGTGTATATGTGTGTGTTTGCATTATCCCAAAGGACAAATATCCATCATTATTTTATTATAAATATTATTATTTATTTCATTATTTTATAAATGTGATTTACTTGACTTTTATCTGATTCTTAGACAAAGACATACAGTATGCACATAGATATTTGACTCCTTTTTGCTCTTTTATATACCAAACCTTCACTGCTTTTTAGATTGAAGTGATCTTTGTCTTCATTAATTCCAAGCATCCTCAGACAGGACTCCACCACTTTTCCCACACTTGTCTCTTTGGGTGTCCTTAAATGAACTGTTCGATCTGACGCTAAATCAAAATAGCAGACAGATATAGGCATTTGTAAAACTTTAAAATTCTTTTTTTAAAGGATATGCTGAAATGTTACATGGAGCAAAATCGCATGGACAAAATTTTACCATTAACTGTGATTTCAATGAGATGTGAGTTCTTCTGAAATTTAGCATGTTGCTCTTTCTGTCTGTGTGTTTGAGAGAGAGAGAGAGAGAGAGTCAATACTGTTATGAAAATGTAATTTTGGTAATGATTTGTGATTACGCAATGCTTTACATTCTACATTAAATGAGATTTACCTGAATTTGAAAGAGCTTCTGTTCATGTTGATGCTGCTAACTTGAGGAGAAGATTTTGACTTGGTCATGGACAACAAAGCCGCTGTGAATTTCTCAACATTATTTGGACCAAACCTTTCTTTTGGGGGAAAGAAAACAAGTTTGGGACCAGAAATTTGCAGACAAACTCAAACAGTTCATGGTTGTATTATGGTACCAAGGAGTGAGTCGAGTCTTTGGGTGGTGGAGTTTGGTGGGTGTAACTCATGGTAAATGGCAGACAGCAGCCTCTCTTTCTCCTCCAGATCGGACACTTGAAGGTATTCAAGGGTGTTGAGATCAATAGAAGCAATGTGAGATCCACTGAATTCTGCCTCTGTAAGGTTTGATCCAAGCACATCCAAGCCACAACATTATTTTTAAGATCTCTTCAAACTGTTGCCTATGATAAATAACACTAATGGCTCTCTAAAATAGCTCTTTATTGGTTTGAATGTGTTACAAAAAGGCCTTGCAAATCATTAGCTAGGCCTGGTAAAAGTCTGGTGTATTAGCTAGTAAATGCTGCTTTTTCTCTCTCTTTAAGTTGATGCATGGAAATACATTTCAAACTGCTGCAATAACTTAAAAGTGCAAATGAGTAAGTAATCCATAATCTGAACAGTTATTGGTTTGTGGTTATGCATTTGTCTCTTTGAACGTTTGGAGAATTTAAACATTTAAAAAGGGTGGGATTATGACATAAACAAATGTGCAAACTGTACTTTACCTCTAATGAAGGGCAGGCATTTTTGTAGACCAATATTGCTAAACCACTGGCAAACCTTCTCTGTGTTCAGCTCTGCTAAAGTTTTGTCTCTGTGCCCGTTAGAATCCCACTGAATACAGACAGATACAGACAAACACATACAAGTTCTCAACATGCATCCTTGTATACATAAAAACTGAAATACATTTTCATGAATATACTACTGCACAAGAATAAACGCAATGAAAGACATGTCCACACACACACATTTTTTTAACATTACAGCTTAAAAGCATTTTAACCGTGGAGAATTTTCCACGTTCCAATGAAAAAATCAGCATGAGTATAATTTTGTATACCCTATAGCCATGGATGCTGACTCAAAATGTGGGGTATTTTCAACTTTCAAATGTGAAACTGCATGTACTTTTACAAATGGCTATAGTTTTCCACTGCCTATGCTATTTTACTGACTTTGACATTTCAGAAGGTTAGTGGGGTAATAAAAATAAGTGTACGTTCAAAATTATGTAGGGATAAAAGCCTGCTATGTTTATTGACTTGACTCAAATCCAAAAATTATGAAACATGCTCTGAGGCATCTTACATAATATGAATGAACAAAACTGCATTATCATCAAAAACCAAAACGACTTGAGAAACTGAAGTAGAAAAAAAAGAGAATATGTTTCAAACTTTAAACAAAATACCCTTACCTTCACTAAACTTTTTCCAGTATGGTCCTTGGACTGAGGAATGTATGATGCTGGGAAGAAGAAATATAACAGGTCTAGCTGGTGGACCATCTGAATCCTATTCACCAGCAAAGCTTGGTGTTGATTAAGTTATTTTACCAAGAAAGCCTTTCTGGTTACATTAGTTAAAATGTCTAGTGGTAAGCCTCTACATGGCTTTTGTAATTCAGGCAATGAGTCACAATATAAGGTAACATCAATCGTCTTTACCAACAGTGATTCTCCTTTGATGTGGGGATTCCTCATTTTCAGGGATTTCAACTCTTTCTTGACATGTGGAGTGAAAGGTATGACTTCTTGGCACTGTATCGCCCAAACTGCAAGACCTAGTGGCTGGTTTCTGTTACAGGATGAGAAACAAAATCATTCATACATGTAAAATCCATTTAAATTTTATATTCCGTGTGAAATCTACATTATGATAATGGGTTATATTAAATTTGCAATGCGTAAATTTGTAATTTGTAAAGTGATTTTACCTTTTGGTGTGTTAACATGCTTATCTTACTGCTCATTGGTAATAGCCTCAACTCTTCCTTTAGCAACTTATGACTGCTGGCATCCTTGTTGCTCAGGTCATCTAAATGAGTAAAACAACACATCACCAAGAAGCCAGCACATTTAGAAGTCCTTGAAGCTGATGGGAAAGAACTTTTGGATCTGGAGAAGCCCTAACTCTGTCTGGGTCATTGAGTCCATCTCTGGGAAACAAAACAAGTAGAACTTCAAGCTAACATGGGAAAAATTGGTCCCAAACTCTAGTCTGGACAATCCAGAGCTCCATATTTGGTGTATTGTGCTCTGTGGTACACACTTGAAAGCTGGGTTGGAATTTGTGTCAAATTAATAATGTCAGCCGGAAACAGCTACTTAATCTTTGTATGCTAGTGCTAATACTTGAGCTAATGATGTTGAGGATGGAATGAAAGCATTTTCTTTTCACTATGGTTGTTTTTAAATGGGCTCTGTGGCATCAGTCATCACTGATTTATCCTGAGCCTTGTCTGTACACTCTGTAAATACATGCCAACACACAGCAAACCACACTGTGATACTGTGGGATGTTGCAAAATTAGGCTGACAGTGAAAAGGACAAGTCAGGGACAGTCTGGCCAGTGGCATACTTTAGTGACCAGTGACATGCTATGTTTTCCCACAGACAGCAGACATACTAACATTCCCATAACCGCACCGCTTTCTGAACCCCCTCCCTCTCCTTCATAAAAAAAAAAAAAGCTGGAAAAACAAACAAGTGCTGGGAATTGACACACTGAAATGACGGCCTTAAGTCCTGTCCTGTTGGTTCTGCATAACAAGGAACAGTTTGTGTTTGTCATGAGCGTCAGGTTTTTCTGTACATTACCTGAGGAATATTACTGGCTTATTTTAATTCAGTAGTTAAATATTAGATGAAACATGTTTTTTGGGGGTCTATAGATTCATCAGTTGTGCAATAGCCTACATATTCTACACAATCAAAACAAAATCTTAATACGTCACAGATAAACTGATCTTGCATAACTATAACACCTCCCTCTATATCTGGATTTCCTTACTGGGAGACCTCAGACATTCGAACATTCGAGATAACTGGTCTGGCACCATCATGCTGAGCACTGGAACCCCACGGGGCTCATGTTGACCCTAATGACTCACGACTGTACTGCCAAACACAGTACAAACCGCATCATCAAGTTCGAGGATGACAACGATGAATCATCACACAGAATGGAGCATCTAGTAGACTGCTGTGCAAACAACAATTTGTCTTGAAATGTTAACAAAACAAACTGACACTGCAATGACCACCTCCCATAGCACATCAATGGGTCTTCTGTAGAGACAGTCAGGATGGAGACGTTTCTGGGTCTGCACATCACTTGTACCACCTCATGAGCCAAAAAAGCACAGCTGCATCTCTTTGTGCGGTGACTGAGGAGGGCAAACATCCCCCCCACCCATTCTCACCACATTCTACCGAGAAACAATTGTAAGCATCCTAACAACATGGTTTGGAAATTGCAATGATTCAGACCGCAAGGCCCTGCAATGCATTGTAAAAACAGCTGAGAGAATTATTGGAAGCTCACTCCCTCCCATATCAGACATTTGCCACAAACAGTGTGTGAACAGGACCTAAAGCATCACATAAGACCCCATCCGTTCCTCCAATGAACTCTCTGACCCATAAATAAGGCATGCTAAAAAGCCAACACAGAGATTTGACAGATTTTGCAACAGTTCTTTTCCCCCTTAAAACTCTTCAATGCTTGCATAACATTAAATTAGCACATCTACAATGACACATTTTGTAAAATTTGATAAAAATAAATATGTGATCAGTTCATGGCATTTTTTACTAATCCCAGTCCTCTGCACTTTTCTGCTATTGTTACCAGTGCATTATTTTCATAGCATTTTCAAGTTCCCATTTGCATTTGTTATTGTTGCGCAACATTACCCTTTCAGTCGAATCACTTCGACGTTACATTTGGAAACTCGCCAGAGACCAACTGCCTTCGAGCTTTATAGTCCCTGCGATCTTCATGCTCTCTCGTCTGACAGTGTTTCTCTTTCCGCTGCAGCTCGTTAGACCGTAATAGTTTTTCAACTGCCGCGCCAAGGCGTGTGGGGGGCTTCCAGGTTTTTGCACAAAATATTCCGTCCAGTGTAAAAGCCCCACAGACTTCTGATGCACCACATAGTCCCGTGGTCCTCCCGGAGGATACCGCTCCCCCGTAAAAGAGCCGAGTGTGTCCTCCAGGGCGCCCCGAGAGGCTTAGATGTCTTCGATACCAGGGATACCTTATCTATACCAGGGAGAGCCTTGCCCATTAGGACTGAGAGCTCACTCAACAAGGAGTGTTGCCTCATCCTATGCGTTGGCTCATGGCGCATCTTTAGCAGATATCTGTGGGGCTGTGGGCTGGGCGACACTCAACACCTTCACCAGGTTTTACGACCTCCGCATAGAGGCCGTGTCTTCTCGTGTCCTTAATCAGGACAGCAGGTGAGTGAGAAGTGCTAGCTAGCTGCACCACTCATACGGGATCCGTGTGCTACTTTCTCAGTGTTCCCTGAGATGTGTGAACCTGAGTCATCCCTGCCCCGCAGTCGGATCTAGAGCGGAGTAGCATGTGGCAACAAATCTCCATAGATTTCCACAGTCAGCCAGAAGGCCTTCAATTATATCTATAATCTTATCAATATATTGCATTTTCTGAAATTCCACATGCAAGAACTGTATGTTAAGTCATGTGTTCCGCTCCCCCAACCATCTGCTTCATTACTACTGGTAACCCTGTGGGCTTGGGCGTTGGGGAAGGTTACGTGCAGACTCCTTTGCTGACGAACTTGAAAAGTATCCCGCCTGTCAGCGTGGTCTCAGCGTAATGCAGCCTCAAGGGTCGTGGCCTGTTCCATGGGTGTTCACATATGTAACGTCGAAGTGATTCGACTGAAAGGGTAACGTCTAGGTTACGAACATAACCCATGTTCCCTGAAGGAGGGAACGGAGACATTTGTAGACATTCAGAGACTTTCGTTAACTTTTCGTGCACATCCAGCATAAACCTATATGTGCACTCCGCTTGTGCCCTCATATACGCAGTGATTAGGTGCACCTGAGCGCAATCAGTGCACGCCAATATTCATTGGCCTTTTGTATAAAGCTCAAAGACAACTGACAATTGGTCTCTCTGGAGAGTTCCCATTTGTAATGTCTCCATTCCCTCCTTCAGGGAACGTGGGTTACGTTTGTAACCTAGACTTTATTCCCAGTCAACATTTAGGACAACTCAACAAACATTCAGCCCTTATCCTTTGAGAACATTTTAATTACATATTAACTGATGGCTTTCCAAAAGCAGTAATGCTGTGACAGTTGTTGAGCCAGACAAATAGGGCTGACTGTGGGAATAAGAAGGAATTCTTTGGCTAAAGTTTATTCAGTTGTGGACAGTGGTGGGAAATTAGTTTTCTTAACATAAAATTACCATGTAAACTCAATTTTTAACATCTCTTTTGGTAGAAACTGAATTAGGCAAAACCCAATAATATTAGATATATCAACCCCAAATGAATCTTTTACAGTTAAATTCTAGCAAGCAACAGAATGCTAAATATTTTTTGTACTTTAAGTCATGCATGGTGATGAAACAAAGCTCAATGAGGGGAAAATCAGTCAGCACTTATGAGGATTCTGAACAACCAGAATCATTTTTCTGGCTGCAATGAAAAAAAATTGACAATGCTTGTTGACTCGAGTCTATAGAGACACTGTTGTTTCTATAAGTTGCAAACTTGCTCAAATGTATTTCATTTTATACTTTTAAAATTACAATAAATAGGACATGACAAGCAAGAGGAAGGGAGAGTGACTTTCTTTTAGTGCAGTTAAATTGTGAAATTAATTTGACCTTTAAACTGGCATTTAGAATTGGACCAACTTCCTAGACTAATTGTGTGAAACTGTACAAACAAGATTTTTTTTCCCTGCAAAGATTGCACTTAAAGTTAAGCTACATCTATTCAAGATCATAATTATGTAAAAAAAAAAAAAAAAAAAAAAAAAAAAAAAAAAAAACTAAACAGTGTCCCAGCTTTTTTGTTCCCAGACAGAGCCAACATGATCCTGCAAAGGACAGCAGGCTTTAAAGAAACTGGGCCACTTCACACGGTCTGTTAGGTGCAGTCGGCCCTCTGACAGCCTCTGTTCGTTCTAGACAGTGAACAGGAAGAGGATATGTGCAGAGACTGTCCCGAGACTGCAGGGAAAACTCAGCAAAGCCAAGGACTTAACACAGGTCAAGATCTAAGGGAACCAACAATGAGATCTCGCTGCAGGAGAATAACACGCATATGTGCTGCAGTTCAACACATTCTCCTGCCTGCAAACAGCCAGTAAATTGCAAAATGGATGAATGAAAAACCACAAGGCCAAGGGAGGTAGAAGTACAGATATTTGGAGGATCAGAGCGAGAGAGGCCTTTGGGATCGTGGGAAGTGTCTAGGTCTTTCCGTCCTGCCAGCTGTTTCCACAGGGCCCCACTGTACTCTGGACCAGTGTGAAACACAGCACCAGAGAATATAATTTCCCCTGAACCAAACTCACTGAACTTTCAGTAAAAGCGAAGTATGAAGAAACACATTCAAATGTTAATTGATTTAGGGTTGCACCATAAAATGCACCTGTGTTGTCAGCATGTGGTGTACCAATGGTCTAGTAAAACAATAACAGAAAAAAAGAATAATGAAAATTGTGAAAGATTCATTTATAGAAGATATGTGGCAACCTCTTTAAGATGTCTGGAACAACTGTGTCAAGGCATCTAACTGGAATACAAAGCTTGGGAACAGGTCATATGGCTACAAGCTGGGGAATCTTGGGATAAATATCTACAAAAGCTGCCCTTCGAACACAGAACTGCACCTTAGTGGGTCTCATTTCTCTAGACCAAACAATAAACACCTTAGTTTTCAGTAAGGAACAACAGCTCAGTTCACTGAAGGGTCTAAATATCTTTGCTTTAAGGAGTTACTTTGTGCATGACGAGACCTGCACAGTGGCATGTCCACCCACACCCTCTGCCCTTTCTATTGAAAACCACACCTGGATGAGGACATGAGTAAAATCTTAAAAAAAAAAAAAATGAATCACGAGAGTCACGAGAAACAGGTTTTCAGCCGTTCTGAAAAAATATGCAAATGATTAACAATTCAAACTGTCTTTATCTTGAAATACTTGTAAATATATGTGCACCATAACTTTTGTTATTATCTTAAATTCTCAACATTTTTAATTCCCTTTCTCCCTAATGACACAGCACACACCACAAATACAGTGTACTTTAGTGTTTCATGAGATTTTCATAAACATTAACCACACAACCCCATTTTTAAGAGAACTATTAGATAAATATATTACATATTAGAATGATTAAATAAAAATCAAGGTCAAAAGTTGGATCAGACAATCAGTTGGACAATCAATTGGATTTTGCTATTAATATTGGTAGTCTGTTTGAGTAGTTTCCTCTAAAATAGCTTGTTTGGCGAACTGTCCGGGAGACAGGCAGGGAGCCCGGCGGCCTCCGAGCCCTAGGAGGTATAACCTTCTAGGAGGCTAGGGTTAACAGATGCTCGGAGCCCAGCCTGGTCCCCGCGTGCCCCCCGGAGGAAGTGGAGAACTTGGCAAAACGAGGAACCCTTTGCGAGGGTCGGCTTCGGCTCGGGTGACGGAAGGGGAAGTGGAGGAAGACAAAAAACGCAGAAGCCGAGGATAGGGAGTGAGCAGTATTTAAGGCGGAGTAGAGGAGATTCGCTGGGTTATCAGTAATAAGGAGATTAGTGGCAGCTGCGATCGTTTGTGCATGCTCCTCCTGAAATTCGATTAATTGCTTAATCTTCATTTCACTAGTTCCCACTACCTCGTCGATAAAATAGCTTGGTGAACTGTCCAGGGGACAGGCAGGGAGCCCGGTGGCCTCCGAGCCTCAGGAGGTTTAACCCTCTAGGAAGCTAGGGTTAACAGATGCTCGGAGACCAGCCTGGTCCCCGCGTGCCCCCCCAAAAAGCTGTAGAGTGCGGACAGTGCCAAACAAGCCCCCCAAAAAAGCCTGAGATGAGCTGGACGTGGGGCTAGAAGTTTGGATAGGCGTCCACCCCTGCCAAAGGACCTCCGGCAAGAAGTGAAGAGAACCTTCCGTTGGGGACGGGGTGAGGGAAAAATCACCATCTCCGATGGGACCCTGGACCAGAGAGAGGACAGGGGCAGAAGATACGGCCAAGAGAGACCGTGGCGGGCAGGTAGAGCGAGACCGGAGAGTGCCAGGCAGCAGGCGGAACGACCGGGCAGGCAGGCAGGTAGTACAAGGCAAGAGAGGGGCCAGGAGCAGAAAATTACGGCCGGAGAGGACCGTGGTGGGCAATGCAAGGCCAGAGAGAGACCGGCGGTGGGCAAAACGGTCGGAGAGGACTGTGACAGGCAGTACAGGCCATAGAGAGGCCGGGCGGCGGGCGAAAAGGCCAGAGGGCCGAGCAGGCAGGCAGAGCGAGGCCAGAGAGGGTCCGGGCAAGAGGTGGAATAGCCAGAGGGCCAGCAACAGAAAGTACAAGGCCAGAGAGAGGCCAGGGGCAGAAAATACATCCAAGAGAGGCCATGGCGGGCAGGTGGAGCGAGGCCGGAGAGGGCCAGGCAGCAGGTGGCTTAAGGTGGAAATGGCCTGGGGGCCGGGCAGGCAGGCAGGCGGTACAAGGCCAGAGAGAGGCCAGGAGCAGAAATACGGCCGAGAGAGACCGGGTGGGCAGCCGGAGCAAGGCAAGGGGGCCGGAACGAGCAGGCGGAAAGGCCAGGGGGAGGCCAATGCTCCGGCGACAGTGAGGACAGGGAAAGGGCGGGAAAGGAGAGGAACAGCTGGTGAGAAGTAAGTAATCTTAAGTAAATTAGGTTTAAATCAGGCAACGGCTTGTTAAAATCGTGATATTTGTCCTGATAAATATCTTTGAAAGGAAAAGCTGGTTTAAGTAGGCATAGAAAATATTGGGTTAATTTCAGTCACTATTTTATATTCATTCCGTTTCTAGTGACCATAGAAACCATTAAAAGTATTAGTAAAACTGTTGTATTAAGAAATTTGGGTGCATAGCATTACATAATGTGACCACAGAGAAGCGAGAAACATGACGCACTGATTTATGAATATGCAAATTGACGTTTGACGTTATCTAGCGACTTCAGGCTAGGTTTAGTTATTTAAAATGAAACATTGATAGTGCTTAATGAGAGGGCACCGTGCTTCACGCGTCTGAACGATAACAATGCAACAGCATAACGCTGAACAACAATACGAGCGCTATCGATTGCCTACCACGGTCCAGCTTCTGGTATCGCAGGAGTGCCTTCCCCTCGATGGTTAAGTCACGAGACCTCTTGTAATCCCAAAACGTAAGGTAAGGCTGCTTGTGTTAACATTAGTACAGTTGCCTTGTAACTTGACAGAAAGAAATGCCATTGAAATTAGATCGCTGCTTTGAAGGCCGGTAAGAGCTGATACCGGTAACGTATTAGAGCCTGGACATGCGAGCTAGGCTTAAGGCTCTAAGAAATGCTATTGCTGGAGACCGCAAGAGCGTTTGGCCGAAGCAGAATGCAAGCTAAGTTTAGCGGCGGTGAAAACTGCTGTGCTGCCCGGCTCGCGGAGAAACAGCTCAAGAGATTGGTGGCAGCTGTGATCGTTCGTGCGTGCTCCTCCTGAAATTAGATTAATTGCTTAATCGTCATTAATTGTAGAAAAATTGTATTTGCAATTGTATTTTAAGTAATTATTTAAAATAACTCAATTTGTAAGCCCATAAAAATATATAATTTAATGTGACCTCTCAAGGCAAACAATTATCATTTTCTGAATGTGAATGTATAGATTTACTTTCACTGAATGGGAAAAAAAAACCAATATGCTAAGCATGTCTAACTGCTTTGTACAATATTCATAAAAATTGCCATATAAGGCATTGCAATATTTGCAAAGCTACTACAATCTGTCACACTTTGTTCTCTGTTTCACTTGAAACAACAGTTAAATATGTAAAATAGACTATTAAAATATTGACTGTTTACAGTAAATTAAAAAAGAATCACTATGTATTAAAAAATGTGCATAGGTCCACAAATACTTGCGTAGTTTCCAGGCCATGAAGACTACTGTGAAGACTCATCATAAAACAAAGCAGACTTACCCAGATTATGTTCAGTGAACTGCAGCAAACTGATACCAGTATTAAGACTTCCTGAAAATGCAAACACAAAAGTGGCTATTGCAGAATATATCATGATTAAAGCAAAACTACTCTTCAGTAATGCTAAAATGTGCCAGTGGCCTCATCACATCACTGAAGCCTCTTACTTTTTCGTTGGTGTTCAGGAAGAGGGGGTACATAAAAGGTGCTACGCAGGAAGTGGATTGTAGCTTTGTCTATGCTCTTCTTGGCTGTTTCTTCCTCTGGAGGCTCCACCTGATTACTTTCAGACTCCATGTCCTGGTCTACATCTGCCTCGCTGTCTTGCTCTGCCATAGCAGCACTACCAATACTGTCTACTCCTTCGCTGCCTGATGTTTGCTGCAGACTCTCTTCTTCTGAGTTTATGTCAAAGAACAGGTCATCATCTATTACGTCGGAGGGTGTTGGAGGTATGAGGTTAATGACCGGTGGAGTGAGAAGACCACCATCTCCAACATTAGTGCTGCCAGAACCGTACAGAAGAGAGTCAACCGTAGAGTCGTCCTCACTGTTCCTGATCGCTCTAGACTGAAGCGGTAAAGAGGAAAGTGGTGCGAGTTTTTTCTTCAGAGCTGCTCTTTGGCACATGGACACAGAACTAGCAGAACGACCCATGGTGATCTGTTGAGGTGGACCGTAGTGCTCAACTTCAGAAAAGCTAAATCCAGGGTTGTCTATTCCCAAATCTTCAACAATGATATGAATTTCCTCTTCATCCACAACAGCCTTGGGATTCTGCGGTTTTTCCTCCAAGCGGTTGTTCTCACCGGTCTGGAAGCAGGAGCAACACAGGAACCTTTGTATAACACTGATGGTGTTTTCTCGCCTGGAATGTTGGTTATCTGCATGCTTTGCCATGTCCATCTCTACTTCCTCCTCAAGGATCACAGAGATATAAACATAGCTTTTTCACGTCTATCGCCTAAACCTTCATTCGAAAAGAAAACAGACCCTCTCAAAATTAATATGCAAGTCTCACCGAAACCCTTATAGCATAAAAAAAAGAGAAAAGAAAAAAAAATCCTCTGTAGCTTGTTGCTTAGCAGTGGACTGAAAGAGAATAGGATGAGGCTTTATGCTTTGGCTCAGATGAATACTTGAGATGAATGCTAGTTTCAATTAAGGGCCTTTCATATGGAAAGTACTAAGGATACTGCTCTGCCCTCAAAGAGATGTGTGAATAAAATTAAGAGCATAACTGACCTTACTGATGTGTGTATAGACACAATACAGTTAATTTAACAGTGTTTTATGCAAGCTAGTAAAAACGAACACAGTTTGTCTGGTAATAATGTTCTTCTTCTTCATTTGATAATTTTTCAGTTATTTTTGAGAAACTTATCACAAAAAAAAAAAAAAAATTATCAATAACTCAAGGGTAATTGCACCAGGTTATTTTATTTTGTGCAGGAGGGGTGTTCACATCAAAATAAATGACAATGACTTAATTTGAATATGGTATTTTAGGATGATTTTAATGTAATATTTCAGAACATTAATGTTTTGCTGTATTTGGACCAAAATAATGCAGCCTTGGTGGGGAAAAACAATATTTGATAGTATTGCTGTTAAATGATTGCTTTTGTATAACCTTTATATCTCAGAGCCAATAAAATGCCTGCAAGCACAAATCATAGTGTTTTAATTATCATCAGTGCCTTTGAGCACAGTAGGAGCAAAAGAACTGTCAGCACTGTATCAAGCACTCCATGCAGGAGAAAAGGTCACCATGCTCCAGTATATTTTTAAGAGCCAGTTGTTAAGCCTGTTGATCAAAGGCTCCACTGATATTTATATATGTATTTAAGCAAAAACATTTGTGCACAATAAAGGATGACATGGTTGGCTGTGTTGCATGACCTAGCATCCATTACAGCTAGGCCAAGACAAGGATCTGCATATTGCTTCCTACATTTCATACTGATTTTGTGGGATGTTCTGTGGAATTTACAGCGAGTATAGAAAGTATTCAGACCCCCTTAAATGTTTCACTCTTATATTGTAGTCATATCCTAAATTAATTTGCATTTTTTATGTACACACAGCACCCCATATTGACAGAAAAACACAGAATTGTTGATATTTTTGCAGATGTATTAAAAAAGAAAAACTGAAATATCACATGGTCCTAAGAATTCAGACCCTTTGCTCAGTGTTTAGTAGAAGCACCCTTTTGATCTAATACAGCCATGAGTCTTTTTCACACCTGGATTTGGGGATCCTCTGCCATTCCTGCATTGCAAATCCTCTCCAGTTCTATCAGGTTGGATGGTAAACGTTGGTGGACAACCATTTTTTAGGTCTCTCCAGAGATGCTCAATTGGGTTTAAGTCAGGGCTCTGCCTGGGCCATTCAAGAACAGTCAAAGAGTTGTTGTGAAGCCATTCCTTTGTTATTTTAGCTGTGTGCTTAGGGTCATTGTCTTGTTGGAAGGTAAACCTTCGGCCCAGTCTGAGGTCCTGAG
>JAUMHP010000063.1:15083743-15096388 GCA_032361065.1 Enteromius trimaculatus
TATATATATTTAAGAAAAGGTTATATAAGGAAAGACCTCATTGATGTTGTGGGTATTTATTTCTCAACTCTAAATGCAAATTCAGGATAATTCTGTCAATCATACAACAACACAGACTTGCTGGTTACGATATTATGAAAACGAAAACAGAGAGAGAGTGACACATCTACAGTGGAAATATCCTGGCTCAAGTACTGGCAGAACCAGATTTTCTTTGACAATGTGTGACAATAACAATTTTGTTAAGTGCTCAGTCAATAAATAGAGCTGAAATATCATGAACAATGAAGTATTAAGCATGTAGACTAGATCCACTAAAATGCTGATTTTTCTTTCAAGTAAATAAAGTTATTTATTTATTTTAGTAGAGGCAATAGAAATAAACACATTTTAAAAGTAAAAGTTTATTAATATATAGTGGTATAAAATTACACACCATTAACACACAGTGCTGCGGTGCCCAAGGAGCAGTTGGGGGTTCAGTGCCTTGCTCAAGGCTCTCACCTTAGTCCTGGTATTAAGGGTGGAGAGAGTGCTTAACATTCACTTCTCCCACCCACAATCCCTGCTGGACCTGAGACTTAAAACTTTGTGTTACAAGTCTGAATCTCTATCCATTAGGCCACGACTGCCCCATGTCCAATTAAGACATTATGGATCTTCACTAGTAGTAACTAATCGTATAGAAGAATTATTATTTAAATTTTCTCTCATACTATGGCCTACCATCCAGAATCATCTTTCTCTTGTTTTTCTCGTTTGTATAACATTCACTCTTATACAATAGATTATGATTACTGTACTTAAATAACCAAAAAATATGGAACTGTGCTATTATTAATTGCCATCAGGCATTGCATCATTTCAATTATACCATCTGATAAATATCATGTGAACACTTGCAGTGAAAGCAGGATTGCAGTTTATTAATTGCTACATGTTTGACGAGAATCTAAGGTGTGAGACGAGATTTTAACAGCAAACAGTGAGGTTTGTAATTGCGTGTGCATTACTGTATTAACAATGAGGTAACTGCTCTGGAAATAAACAAAAGCTGTTCAGTCATGATGGTTGGGTGGCTAATCCTATCATATGATCGTTGTTCATGACAACCAGCAGATTGCTTAATCTCCCTCAGAGTCTGACGAGAGAAAAAGAGAGAGAAGGATGGATTTAAAATGTTCTGATCTGATGACCCGTGACATCAGTCTGGGTCATACTTTCCAACCAGGACCACACAGACAAACAGACCTTCCATCAAATCACTTCAAAGCATCAGAGAGAATGATTGAGCTTGGTTGAAGACAGCCAGAGATGCATGCAAGAGATACTTAACCTCACCTTGATCTAACCTGAGTCACTCATTCAAGCCATATGACATAACTCTGACCAAAGCGTGAGGGGAAAGAAATGAGCATACCAACCCACAAAGTCATCAGGAAGCACACAAAACCTCATCAAAGATCACAAAACAATGGCTTGGCTGATTGTCGCCCACTACAGTCCACTGATATGGCTCACCTGCAATTAATCCAGAGCAAGCTGTGCTCTCTGGCTTTCCACCCGGGTAAGATGATGCTCTGTGGGTGGTGGTCTCCAAAGGCCTGTCAGGACAATGGATCAAATGCCAGCGCTGTTCCTTTGAACTATTGTGTCTGTGTCTCTCAAAGGCATTATCTGACCCAGGACTACCTGGCCTGTCAGCGAAAGAAGCAGGCACTGCTCAATGTAGCAAGAAATCCACTTTTCTGGTATGTGACATGGGAAATACTTTCCTTTATCGTGCTGCTTTGGGTTCTCTCTGGGAAATCTTTCAGGTCTCTGAAGTGTGAATAAATGTGGATAAGATCATGATTGCAACATGTTTGCATGCTAGAAAGCTAAAGTATTTACACAAATAACTGGATCAAATAAGATGAAACAAGGTCATCAAAGAATTGACCATTCCACATGTTTTTACTATCAGCTATATGTTTTATCCATGATACCACATGAAGTCAGTTATCACTGAGAGAAACTGAGAATCCACCATTCAAGACAGACAAGACAAGAGAGCTGATTAGCTTCACTGTTTATAAACAAAACCACCAGCACCACCCTACAGCTTGTTGAAAGTCATCCAAATACAACATGACATGCTCTGATTAACCGAGCTGTTGTTTCGCTAAAGTATAGAGACACTGTGGGGGCAGATTTTCACAGGTAAAATGTTTTCATGCTTAGCAAAGATTTTAGAACAAGTTTATAGAATTTTTGTCCGAATCACTTTGTATTTATGTTACTGAAATGGTTACGCTTTAGTTTGAATGTTAAAGTCTGTGTAAAGTCAATATTAAATTTGTGTTCTGACTTTGTCACTTCACAGAAAATGTGTTATTAGCCACCCAGCCAAATTTGAATGCAAAAAGTAAATAAAAATAAGGTATCAAAATCTTGAAAAAAATAAGCCGTCCTGAAATGCTGGGGGTGTGTCCGCTCGCGACGCTGAAACCCACTCACAGCAAAGCTACCGTCTCTCTTAACTGTATTCCTTAAGCAGCTTGATTTAAATAAGGAGACCAAGCTCAGTTGTTTCAAGTACTACACAGCTCTTATAATTTTGCGGGAGGGGCAGTGCTCAGTGGCTCCATTGCATCACCAAGCTTTAATTTAGACCCCCCCAATAAATCTTGCTTACGAAAATAGTGAAAAACAGTTTAACAGTATAACTCCACCATTAAGTATTATATAGTTCGTCTCGGTTACATATGTAACCCTCGTTCCCTGAAGAAGGGAACAGAGACATCACATCGGTGAACAACTAATAGAAATCTCGATTCGAGACGACCAATCTACTCTGCGTGTATGAGAACACACCAATAAAATTGGCATGTGCTGATTAACATCCAGCTGCATATGATCGCAGCACGAGTATAAATAGGCAGTGGATTAAGCGTTCATTAGTTTGTCGCTGAGAAGCCGAGCCGGTGACACAGCCCCCTAGAGGCGGTACAGACCCATGGTGACGGGACGTGATGTCTTCATTACCTTCTTCAGGAAACAAGGGTTACATATGTAACCGAAACGTTCCCTTTCAGTCGGTCATTCCGAGTCACATTGGTGACTGACAAATAGGGATCCCTACCAAAACGCCATGGAAGCTGCCTCTTCCAGCATCGTGTTGGAGTCTCCCAAGCCCCCAGTGTTCGGTCTCTAGGCCGGGACTCCGACCACAAGGTACCTGAACTGCACTAACATCACCAACTGGAGCCCATGGACGTCTGAGAAGACGTGCGGAAGTGAGCCTTCCCATAGGAGGTTAAGACTTATACACATATATCATGAACTTCAATGTATATGGAATATAGGAGGTGACTGAACCCTCATGGACGGCAGACTGCCGTGGGAACATGTTTTTTTTGTGGAATACCTACATGGAGTCCTCAAAGGGTACCGCACATGGGGCCCCAGCCCTCTAACGGCTCTCACAAGATTCATCGCATTGAGGGCCTGGTGCCAGATGCTCAGCAACATCGGGCTGCAGACGGGGAATGGAGGAACTCAACAAGGTCTACTTACTGGGCACTCTGGAGAAGTTTGTTGCCAAGTCGACCGAAACCGGGCCACTCTATGCCACTACCTATTTGCGGTGAGAACACGGGAGGCTATAAAACCTACCGAACGTGTTAGGGGTCGCCCAGCTCGCAGCTCTGCAAATATCTGCAAGCAAGGCCAACGCCCAGGACAATGCTACACTTCTTGTTGAGTGAGCTTGTACACTGAGGGGGCAGGGCACACCCTGTGCCTGATAAGCCAGGGTGATGGCATCCACTATCCAGTGGGCCATCTTCTGCTTGGAGACGGCATTCCCCTTCTGCCAGCCTCCGTGACAGACAAAGAGCTGGTCTGAGGTCCTGAAGCTCCATGTCCGGTCGACGTAGCATCTAAGTGCTCGGACGGGACATAGCAACAGCAGAGCTAGGTCTGCTTCCTCCGAGGGCAGCGCTTGGAGGTTCACCACTTGGTCTACAAATGGAATTGTGGGAACCTTGGGCAACTCCATAGGAGAAGGTGGCAGGCAAGCTGCGACATGCGACAGGAGCGTAGACCTGTCCTGCTCTAGAGGCACCCCTGCCCGGAGAAAAGAGAGGTCTGACCACGGGGAGAAGGTTTGGCAGCAGGCCGATGTTATCTGAACCCAGAAGTTGCTGTGTTGCCATGCCCACCTTAGGACTCGATCATGGAGCAAGTGCTGGAGCGGTCTCATTTGGAGCAACATATAAACAGTGAAACTAATCAGCTCTCTTGTCTTGTCTATCTTGAATGGTGGATTCTCAGTTTCTCTCAGTGATAACTGACTGAGCGCGTTCCTGTGTGAGGCGTGCTGTTTGTTCGACCGAGTCCAACTCCATCTCGAGAAAATAGATCCTCTGCACATTAAGCAATTTATAATATTGATATAAAATGTTTCTTGAATGACAAGCCAGCATATTGTGACATTGAAAACTGATTCAAATTTCTGGTTTGCAATCACAATAAATCACATTTAAAATATGATAAATGTTATTTCAAATTGCAGTAATGGTTTACATAATTACTAGATTTATTGTAATAAAAATCGTACCTACCTCAAACTTTGAACGGCAGTGCTTTGCTTTATTTATTAACGAAAATATGCATTGTTGTTTGATGTAAAAATGTGAAAGCAGCAGTTACTGACAACATGTGCATGAAACATATACTCAAATACTCAGCATTCACTAAATCCATGACTGTGTGGGATTCAGATGAAGAGTACCAGACATGCTAGCTGGCAGGGCAGCTAAATGAGAGATGCTGGCACAGGTGAGGAGCTGTTAAAACCTCATAAACATACTCTCACAACCAGTTTATGGATGATGGTGTTTTATTTGCGTAACCTAAACCCATTAGCACACACTTGCTGTGGGTAAGACTGTGAGTGGCGGCCATCTCTATAATCACAACAATATCCTTACTGCAACACCTGATCAAACGCATCAAACTCAGAGTAACAAAAGTATTTTCTTGACAACAAAACAAATCAGAAACCGAATAAAGGTAAAAAATATTTTCAAAAGACTTAATTTACCTCACATTCAATGTCTTCTTGAATTGTCTTCTTAAGCACAAATTACCACACACAGTACACTTCGTTTCTGCTAGACACTGAACAGTGTGGGTCTAATATGTGTGTGATGCTGGATTACAGTTCAAATGTGCAGATGTGGAAACATCCACAGATGGTCCATCATCGTGTTGACGCCGGCACACTGACCCACTGATGGGCACCAATCAGCTTCCACCACTACTTCTAAGATATATAAGATTAAATCATTTATTGTGAAATACTGCAGTGATTCCCCTTTATTCACATAAATTCTGTTTGTTTTAGGCCACAGACGGAGAAGACTGTAATGCTAGTGTTAAAAAATTAGTAAAAGTGTTTATAGCAGTAACTGAAATAGAGCGCAGACAAGAGATGCAGAAGCCTGTTTTAGCTTAAGCTGATTAAGGAGCGACAGATGGACCCATATCTGAGAAAGAACAGTACTATTCACACAGACTTAACAGTTTTAAGCAGGCATCGCTGCACATCTGTACGCATGTGTGGTATTCAGGATAAAGTAGGTCAATACACATGATCATTACCAAATAAACATGCTATGACCAGTGGACCTTTCAAATAAAGACAAATTTACAAAATCAATCTATCTATCAATCTAATTAATCTGTCTCATTAAAAATGGTAGATGAGTTTGTACAGATAAGTTTGTTTCTGCATTTAAATAGATTTAGGAAAACATTTGCATTACATGACTTGCTTGCCAGTGGATGATCTGAGTGAGTTCCCTTATAATGGGAGCTCAAACATCTGATAAAACACACAACATTTTTTGTGTCCAGTGCAAAGAATGCAAGCACTGGTAACAACTAAAAACAAAGAGAAAAACAGGAGGTGGACTTTTTTGCTGGAGGAAGCATCATTGTGGATTACAGACTTGTAACTATGGTTTGTGTTAAAATGCCTTAATGATGGACTTATTTTATTGCCTAATTCTGAATGTACCCAGCATCTTTTGATGAGATAGTGATCATTTTTCCACTATTCCAATTAAAAAACAAACTAATTGGGGGTACTGTACATTTACAGTATGCTTTTTTTAGCTTTTTTATTTATTTATTTATTTGGTGTGAACTATTCATTTAAATTCAGCCTTTAATCATAACGAAAATAAAAGTAGTGCTTGAACCATGTAATGACCTTTGCCCTCCCCTCTGTGGTCTTGCTTCACTTGAGGAATTGCTCTGGGGCAAGCCTGCCTGATTGGTAACCAACCAGCCCATCTGGAAACTGCCATAAATCTACAGAGGAATCAAATTAACACTTACACAGTAAAACGATTAGAAAAGCATTAAAGAAAAATCTCATCAACCAATATCTAAATACACAGGCCTGCTCTTAAACCAATAATCATGGCCAGATTAAAATATGCAGATAGATATAGTTACCGAAATGCTTGGAATAGGAAAGCAATTGAAAGACTTCTAATATTGATATCTTTCCTCTTTGGTCTTTCTACCTGCCCATATCAATTAATCTTGAATTCATCTTCATCTTGCTTTTCCCCCCTTTAAACAATTTGAGGTGGATCTCTTAATCCCCATACCCATTAAAAGCCCTCATTTAAGTACAGATACTAACTCTTAAGGGAAGTTCTACCCAACATCATATTAGGTGCTCCCAATTTATGCTTCCTTGTTTCATTGTCCACAATACAGTATGTACTTTCATTGACAGGAAAGGCTTCAGCGTCTACTGTCTTCCTGTTCTTGAGGAAGGTTTTGTGATTACACACTGACTCAGCGACTGCAGTACTGATTGACTCCACAGATGTGCAATCTGGGAATCATGTGAGCTTTCAAAATGTGCAGTGCTGCTACAAAGTGCACTCAAAACCAAAATCTTTACTGCGTCCAATAGAATAGTAGTACATTTTTTAAATTATTTACTTAATCAGCCGATTTCTTTGTGTTCCAGTACAATTATCCAAACAACTAATTTCTCAATAATGTTTTTTTTTATCTTCTCATGTAAATTTGTTTTTGTATTTTTTCCATGAAAACACTATGACACGTATTGCAAAAAAATATGTGCAGCAACACTGCTTATGAGATCAATAATTTTTTGTTGTGCATTTTACTGTGTTTTACGCACAGCCAGCATACAATAAAGCACCTTTAATCTGTGGTTTTACCAGCAAGGCCTCCTGAACATGATTTTCCTCTTACCTCAATAGATGATTTGATTGTTTTCATTTGTGCATTATGCTCCAGAAACATTACTCCCAGCGGAAAATGAGGCACATGCTGGAATCATGGTGATTAGCTTGATATTTCCCAGGGAGTGTTTGCATTGCAGATAGAAATCTACAAGGAAATGTCTGAGAAGCTATGATGACAGAAACACTATTATGAGGAATTCAAAATGGTTAATCATGGGTAACTTAGCTAATGCTACAGTCACAGGCCCTTACTCTTGTGTCTTTTTCTGGATGCAAAGCAATAGTCACTTTATGCCATGCTGTTTCAATAGACAAGCTAGCTACATTGTAAAATTAAACAGTGACATTGTTTGGATTTGTAAATAGTAACAGCTATGGTGTTAAAACATTAGATTCAACATTCAAGGGCTAATCATATATTTAGTTTTGGTATGTCTATACGTGAAATACAGGACTACATACACATATTTTTTTGTGCATATAAAGAAAACCGTTGCTATTGCAGAAGTGTTGTTCATTTGCATTTGCCAGCTCTACTGTGTGTTGTGTTACAAGCAATTATGGCTACTTTAGGGATCCTATAAAACACACTGATGTAGACATTTAACAAGCTCAGACAATATTTTCTCAAGAATTAAACAAAAAAACATACAGGGTATTAAACGACGTCATCTGCTCCTATTTTTGGTTTACATCTGTTCAGCTCCACGGAATTGACTAGATGCTTTTGTTGTCTGACCTCCTGGGCTTTTCTAGACCGCTCTGGTGTTGGACCTGTCTCTTGAGAGTCATTAAACTGATGTTTTTTTGACTCACGTTTACTGTGCTTGGAAATAAACCAAGATAGATGTCTAATCTATTTGCTTGTCGAACCTTGCCTTGTCATGCACTTGACCAAGATTTAAAAACAGAAAGAAGCTCTCATGGAACCAGACCATGTGTAAAACTACTCACAATGTCTTTAAAGCTATTTATAGTATTTTATAGTAATGCAACAATGCTAATAAAAGCGTCCCGTAAGGAATAACATTCACTGTAGCCTTTTAAATGAATTGCTTTCCTTCTAAAAAGCACGTTTATGCAATGCTATACAGGATTATAAAAACTGGACGGCTTTTATTTTATTTCACGATGTATCAGAACATCAGTTTCAAGGCTGTCATTAACACTAGTAATCAGATATGCTGTAACTCCAAGCAGCACAGTGTACCTCGAGCAAAAGATCACTATCATTCTTGGCCCCAATATAAATTGGCAGATCTTGAAATCATCACTTCTGAAAAGCCGACATGCTTTTTTGAGACTTTCAATAATGCCAGATTCTTTCCCCCTCAACGGACGTCTAGGAGCCCAGATCGCAAATCAAAGCATTACAGTGAAGTCTTGAATTTATGCTAATTGAAAACAGCTCATTCACTAATTTACAACTATATAGCAAACAGACACTTCAATTTGACAATTGATTGCCATTAATAAATTTTGAATGAGTCAGGTTTATACTGTTTGGCTATAAAAAGCCTGGCCATTTCTGGAGGATCTTATTTTTAATTACAGTTGTTTTGACTATCTTGCTTTTTATGACGAAGGGACAGTTTTCTTTGATTTACCACAGGAGACAATTCAAGGAAATCAACTTACTTAGCACTTAGCAAAGTCATTAACGGAGCAAATAGGAGTGTGATGTTTTGATTAAAACGCTTCAAAGCCCAGGGGTGTGCATTCATGGAAGAATTGAGAGATTGCCCAGGAGTCCATTTTTAACAATTCCCTCAACCTTTCTTCCCCTGCCAATGCATTGTCCGCCCCAAAATGCCTCATTCTTTTGTTGCACCAAAATGTAAAAAAAAACAAATGACTTAAATGGCTGAGCAATATATGTATTTCCATTTAGCTCAGTCTTAAAAAAATTAGTTGTTTGGTCTAGCGCTGATTGAAGGTGCACACTTGAAGAGTTGATGAGTTTGGAATAAATCTGTATAAACAATTTGAATGGAGTATCATAAGAAGTTTAGGACATGACTCAGGGCTGTTTGTATGGAGAGACGCCTAATATGAAAGAAATGGATGACTGTTTTGAGATCTAACATGCACAGTTGGCGTAGAGATGGATGACAAACCACGTGGTGGTTTTGGCCTGCCATGGGAGATGTGTGGGTGAACACCAGACAAAAGTCTGTCCAGCTGTTTTGAGTGACCGAGTTAGTGAGTGACAGGCTGGAGAGTCTATTGTCTTTTATGTACAGTATGTATCTGTGATGTGTCTGTGATGTGTTTGAAAAGCATGCGTTTAGCAATGAAGGCTTGTGGTGAGTAGGTTGGTGGCCCATGGTGAGGAAAGTCAACAGCATCACATCTCGTCCTGCCTTCTCTCTTTCTCTCACACTGTAAAAAAAACTACAAAAAACGTGCTGACAAGTTTAGCAGACATTCCAAGACTTCAACTGGATGTGAAGATCCAGTGCTGGGTCTCCACAAACTATGAATATATTATTGCAAATATATGATAATTCACTAATATTCTCTTTCTTAGCTTCCTGGTACACTTCTGTACTTTAATTCAATTAGGAAATTTGCACAAACACTGCTGTCTTAATTTTAATACTTCTTTCAATTAAACAGTTGAGCTGCTTGTGATGCAGCTGTACAGAAGAGCTCTGTTATATGTAGACCTACAGCATATCAACTACAGAAAGTGAGGGAGAAGAATAATGCTGTCCATGCTTGCTTTTACCCTGGAATGACAATGACTTGCTTTCCTCGGACTGGCTATTAGGGAATGATATACACACACACACACACAGTTTCGCTCTCTCCACTGTTGATTTCTCCCCACTTCCCTCTCTCCCTCTTCAGGAACAGAGACATGCTTCAGGCTGGGTCTGGGAGAAGAACAGACAGGGATAGGCCTTTGAAAGAACAGTATTGTGAGGTCACATTCTTCCCAAATGTGAGCGGGAGCCAAGTCAGTAGCTGTCGGAATTACCCCATGAATCATACCCATTGTGATGCCTACTCCAAGATGAGAACATGGAAAGGAATTAGGTACGGCTAGTCTTATCAGTCCTCCAACATGGACGTGTGTCTACAGTGACAGGGTGACGTTCCTGCGACCGTCAATCAGAAGAATTCCTCCACTGCCATATGTTGTTACTTAAGGGTGTGCTTCTGCAGCCAAGCAGAGTGTGCTTTTCCATACACGCCCGTCTTCCTGTCTGTGCACTTCCTCCCTTTGCCGTTACCCAGAGATCTTTGTGGTGGGTCCTGGAGTTCAGGCAATATTAGGTTGCACCTCTTAAAACATGTCAGCTTTGTGGTGAAAATTAAAGAATGGAAAAAATGATGAAACGTAATGTTTTATTGATCCTTTTCTTCAAGTTTCAACTGTTAAACAGAGAGAGAGAGAGAGAGAGAGAGAGAGAGAGAAAGACAGCAAGAAGCGAATGGAAAGACAGTTTTCGGAGGAGGCGTGCGAGCAAGGCCATCGCCACTTGCGAAGGGTGGTTTTTCGACAACTTGGATTTATTAAGCATGGCGAATTTGCATGGAAATTGTGTTACCTCCAGTGTCTGACTCACTGTTTGGTCTAAACGGCGGCACTTTGATTTAAAGGAGCGAATGCTGAGCTGGAAGTTTTCAGGGTTTTACAGTCAAACCTTTGTTTTTGCTCCTCTCCTGTTTTCACTTTCGCAAGTTCGTGTTTTGATGAGGAAAAAATTATTTTTACGAAGACCTCCAGTGGAAACATTAAAACACATGTTGAATATCAGATACACAGATACCTTGTTAGGAGGCCCCAGACTGCAGAGCGAAGCCGTTCCCCTCTTTGAGCCGCTGTATCTTCACGGCAGGCCTGGAGAGAGAGAGATGCGAGCGAGATATGACAAATGAACTGTGTTCTGCAAGTTGAAAGAGAAATGTGTTTGTCATTTTAGTTACAGAGGATGAAAGAGGGAGAAATCAACAATGAGGCAGTGTAATCTAAACCACTTTACAATGGAAAGAGGCATGGTCTCTCCCAGGATATGAGAGGGGAGAAAGAGGTTAAGGAATAATCGACTGGACCGTTCAGATTTGAAGACATATGAGCTGTATGTCCACAAAGAGCTCCGTCCTCAAGGAATTTGATGATGGATGAGCACAGTGCCAAAAAAAAAAAAACATTCTGAATGAAGTAATAGTGCTCTGAACAGCAAAACACACTGGCAGGAAATCTCATGTCAGCATTCTCCACAGACCCCAAAAACACAAGAGGAGATGGACGAGACAGGGTGGAAGGAAAAAGAGAAGTTAGGGATTCTCTGAACTCGCAGACACTCTTCAAAATGCTCTGTGCATGTCTACGCTCTAGGCTGCTGTCTGTTAACAGTCGAGGGAAGGAGGTGGTCTATATGTGCTAGTCATTGGTGGATCCTCATGTGGTCCTCCCTATCTCACTTAGAGAAAATGCACCACATGGGTGCATTACAACTTGTAGACTGCACAGTTTACAGGGTGAAGACAGGTGGAGATACAGGATAACAAGAAAGGCAAAATTATTATTAGGTACTAAAAGTGAAGGCTAAAGGGTAGTACTCTTCTTCCTCTCTATATCTTAAGCTGTGATTAAACCCAATATTTTTTTCTTTTTAAGAAGTGAGAAGACAACAAAATAATCCTCAATTGAAGGCTCAATTTAGTAGTGTTTTGTGAATTTCTTTCAAAACTGATTATTTAATTATGCATCAGACACAGTGTGCAAGGTTTCTGAGCATGATAAATATGAAAAACTGTAAGAGATGAAAACTTTATTTGCAAACAGTAATAATTAATGCAAAGGATGCAACACTTTGAAAGAAACACTATGTAACTTACACATAAAATGCACGTGCATGATTATTATTCCATTATTTTCACAAATTTGTGTTTTTTCAGTTTACACAGAGAAGACAAAATATTAGCAATGTATACAGTGCCCTCCACTAATATTGGCACCCTTGGTAAATCTGAGTAAAGGTGGCTGTGAAAAAAAATCTGCATTGTTTATCCTTTTGATCTTTCATTTAAGAAATTCACAAAATTCTAACTTATCATTGAAGTAAAACAATAAAAAAAAAGGGAGAAATTATTGTGATGAAATTATTTTTTTTCTCCAATACCTTTTGACCACAATTATTGGCAACCCTAGAATTTTTTATGAGTAAAATATCTTTGAAACTGAAGAGACCGAAATTTTTAACTCTTTGTTATATTGTAGCCATTTGCTAAAATAATTGAAGTTCACCTTTTTCCTCATTAATGTACTCACAGCACCCCATATTGACAGAAAAATACAGAATTGTTGACATTTTTGCAGATTTATTAAAAAAGAAAAACTGAAATATCA
>JAUMHP010000063.1:15113077-15129997 GCA_032361065.1 Enteromius trimaculatus
CACACTACATATATATATATATATATATATATATATATATATATATATATATGCAAACAACCGCGCATAACCAAATACTTGCTTAGGGTGATATATGCTACAAATAAATTTAACTTGACAAATGAATGTTACAATACTGTGTTATTCATTAAAGAGTTAATTATATTACACTATGTTTTACCAAAAATGTAAAACTATATATTTTTTATAGTTAAAATGTAATATTTACTTTTAAGTATTGTCTTACAAATTTGCATAATGTTGAAAAAGATATGTTAACGAAATAGCATTTTAAAAAGTCTGCAGAAAAAATACATAATTCATGTTAATTATTTGAAATAGTACCTTCGATATTATGGTGCAAACGTAAACATACTTGGGAAAAAAATGACTACGTGCCTTACCTCCAACACTAGTGATTCATAAAGCAATAATTGCTTCTGTGGGCTCTTGCCAAGTTTTCTCTAGCTCTACGTTCCTAAACTATCTCCCTACTTGCAATTAAACTATTTGAAATTTCTATCTCCTTATGGAACCTGGAGGTCACTGGAGAAAAGAAGCCACAGTTCCAGTCTCCCAAAGCAAGCCGATGAACAGTCCATGGGGCAAGGTTTACATACCAGCAGAGGTCCTCATCAAGGACCAGACAGAAGACATGGCCTTGCTCACAGTTTGCACATACAAACATGCCCCAATATGAAGACACACCCTGCCACGGTCTGTCTTCTCCACATTCCATCTCTGCTGGTTGATGTCTGACATGTCTCCAAGCATCTGACAGATATTTCAGGCTTAGCAGCGTTATTTGCAAAGTATCTTGATCAATCAAAACAAGCTAATACTTAACCAATATCAGGAAACAATTAAGCCAGTTTTCTGCACATTGAATATTATATATTCAGTCTTGGCAAGCATTCTTTATGCGTGTTTGGCCATGCAAGACTGCTTTACATTTTAAAGTGAGTACACAACGCTCTGTGTGCTTCCTTTTAGAAGCAAGACCTCCTGGAAAAACGTCTCCTGGAAAACTTCTATCCAAAAGCATTGGTAATGATCTGGATAGCTCTGAGGAGAAGCAGAACAAACATGTATTTTCATTGGCACACTGCAGGCACATTGTGTGGGGCATGCAACTCTACAGACCCCAGGCGATTGAAGTTTCATCCAGAACATGATGTCATTGGATAAAATGTGGCATTATGTATGACTGTTAAACAGTTGTATCCCTACACTGCAGAGTATCCCAGTATCAAAAACTGATGGTGTAAAAAACAATTTTATGGGTTTGATCATCTCAATTTACAATCATGAAACTTGGAATCATTAAATAATACAATCTTTATTGTCTAGAAGTCATAATTTATCTGCTAGTAGTTGTAGTCGGGTGGTTACACATTTGCGCAATTAAAGGAACAGTGCTTCTAAAAATAAAAATTTCATCATTACATACTCACCCTTTCTGTTCATCATACTTACCTCCTTTTTTCTTCCGTAGAGTGAACACATAGAACCTTTATTTAGGAAATGTTTCCATGCATCCCACATTCCAAGTCATGGCTTTGTGTAAGGAACACACCAACATTTTAAAATGAAAAATTCTGTCATCATTTACTTGCCCTCATTTCATTTCAAACTTAAATTTCATTCTTTATTGAAACATAAGATATTTTAAAGAAAGTTGGTAACTAGGCAGTTTTGATTCGCATTGACTGAATAAATAACATAACCTTTAAGAGATTATTTATTGATAATCTTGAGAGTGAGATTGACGAATCAGTCCGATTCCTAAAGAAATAGTTCAGTTCACTGAAAAGAACCAATGAACGACTCATTCAAAATTGAACATTCATTTATGCAGTTTAATCCAGTCAAGTAAATAAGGCAAATTTCTCATGTTTCTCATTTGTTAGCCACTTTGGATGAAAGTATCTGTTAAACACATGAATGTAAATGTTTAAAGACAAACTCAACTCTCAAACAGATTCATGATCAAAAGGAAAATTTGGCACTGACTACAAAAAATTGAAAACTGTATTGTCTTGAGGCACTCACTTGAATCACCAGGCATTCCATGACTTGCATTTCAGATAAAGAAATGTTTTAGCGAGGAGTGGGAGCTCCCGAGATTTGACTGAAACATCATCCCCTCGTTCAGGTTGTTCGTGAATCTCAGCAGCCTGTTTTCAATATTGTTGTAGCACAGTTGCCAAGAACAGGAACACACCTGAGTAAATACACAGCACGCTTTCTCCCTCTCACTCCCTCTCCCGAGCGCAGATGAAGAACTCTTGGCGCTATGATGCAGCCGGTTCTTCAGTCTTCATTCTTCTCGCTGTCAGTGCTGTTAGGCTTGGCGATTAGCATAGATCCATCTCTCTACAGGGCATTGTCTGACCAGACAGCAGCATATCTGCTCCAATCCAGAGGCCCAGCGTACTGTACGGCATGAAACACTTTGAATCTAAAGTATCTCACTCCATCAATCTGCTCTCATGTCAGAGAACATGTCTGGGCCTCCTTATCTCATGATGAAGTCTTAGGGCTTAAAGGGATAGTTCACGCAGAAATGAAACTTCTGTCAGCATTTATTCACCTTGTCGTTTTCAAAACTATATGATTTTCTTTCTTCCATAGTAAGCAAAACATACAGTAAATCATTAGCAGAAGGTCAAAGCAGGGTTTTTTTTCTATACAAGGAAAGTGAATGGTGACTACAGCTGTTAAACATGATTGCAACTTAGATTTGACTGTACACAAAGCTATCTCAGATTGCAAATTGATTTATGCTATTAAGTTTTTGTGATCTTTTTGGCACCTGCTGATGTTCACTACATAAAAGAAATCAGCGTTGATTCTTCACTAAACATTTTTGTCTTTTCGAGGTATACAGTAGTAGTGTTATCAAACGTGTACCAAGCCAATACTGATATTTGAAAAACATGATGATGCCAGGTACTGCCTTCAAATGCTACCATGTTTTTTTTTGTGAACGGGATTTGATTCTAATTATATATATTTTTTAAAGTGTTGAGCACTGTAACCAATTACAGATTTGTCTGTTGAGCATGTCAATGCAATGGCCAATCAGAAGTGTTTAAATAATACCACTCAAAACACTGACGTGTTTGGTTACAGCAAGTTCGTTAAGTTTGACATGCTTCATTGATTATAACAAGTTTTTACAAGAGTAAGCTCACACTAAACTAAAGTGACTGACAGCTTCAGTGATTAACACCCATTCAAAGTAAAACAAAAGTCATATTTTTCATGTTGCTAAACACAATACAAATATTTGGCAGTTACAAATGTACGTACAGTAAAAGTAGAAGTAATAGTGACAGATAAATGCTAATGTTTTGTTCATGTATTTAATTACTATTACCATTAATAAATAACTAATTTAATATTTCTTATCTTTTCAAATTTCTTATTTACAAAAGCTGTCACTGGGGTGGTACCCTTTCAAAATTTACTCACATGTGCAATTTAGGCATTAACATCTATCTTTAAGGTACCAAGATGCACCTTTCAGAGGTAATATGTTTTTTCCTGAATTTTACTATGGTACCCTCAAATTTTATGGAGTAGGTCTACTGGTAACTACTGAAACTTTGGTATTGTAACAACATTAAAAGACAGAAGGTCATATGGGTTTGGAACAACAGCGAATAAGAGATGACTAACCCTTTAAAAATAGTCAAAAACACATCAAGTGTCCCTCTGAGCATAGCAGAACATTTCAAGAACATCCAAGGTTGGTTGAAAGAGCAACTAGTGGAAGTGATTGCCAGTTCCACTTATGTCAACAACATTTGTAACTAAATGTAGAATCCATAACCTTCTTAGCTTCGCAGTGGGCCTCTCAGTCTGAATGACCAACCTGATCTCACGACAATTTGTACCTATTTTACGAGGTGGCTAATTCGTACGGATTTGTACGACCTCATTCGTACGAATTCATACGATTTATTGTAAATTGTACGTATTTTACGAGATGGCAATTCGTATGAATTTGTACAAATGACCTAAACATAACCCCGCCCCTAAACCTACCCATCACGTGATTTTAGACAAATCGTACGGTGATGTCTTACGAGTTAGTACGAATTGGCACAAATTTGGCACCTTGTACAAATATGTACGAATTGCTCGTGAGACTGTGTTGGAATGACATAACCCTGTTTGCCTGTAAACCAGAAAAAAGAGAAACAGAATTGTTATAATGACTGTATTGGTGGCCCACTCTGCCTCAGAGTAGGATTTTGGCTGAAACACTAGGCTGCGTTGGAGGGCCAGTGAGTATTAGTGGTTCCAGTAAAGTGCTCTGGGAGCCAGTGTGTTTCATATCTGACTTCCCTCTCACCGCTTTCTAGTTCTTTTTCTTGCAGGCTTGCTGTTCGTTGATGGGGAAGGAATTGAGGTTTTTTATTTATTTATGGCTCTTTTTATACAAAGGCAGCCTGGTCCAGAGTTTTATAATGGAGGTGAGGTACAGGCTCGCCCATGTCACACCACCAGACCTCTGTAAAGTTTTACAGTATCCCACCATGTATCCATGGAAATCTGGTTTCAGTGACGCAAGACTCATGAGAACATTATTTACTAACATGATTGCAGGGAGGTGGTTACATTGGACTAATCACAGAACTGTTCCTCCAAAGTGGAGTTCTTCCTAGGGTTAAGTGCATCACTTAAGAAGACAACAACATTTGAACAAGGTCACAACCTTCACTTTAAATGAAGCACGCTTACTTGTAAACTAGCACAAAAACCGTAACAAATTCAGGACTTGAAAACACAGAAAGAGTAACCAAGAGAGCAACAAAGTTCAATTTAACTTGTCGCTAAGAAACTTGGCTTTACACAGAGAAAACTGCTTTTCGTGCCTATTTAGGACACATTTTACATCCAGTTTTAAATATGACTTCATCTCATTTTGAGGGTACATGCCATAACAAAACCTCCATCTTCCTCACTGAAGATCTCACTCTTTACCATGTTCATTTTCCCTCTCATCTCCACTTTCCCCACTCTCTTTTCTTTACCCATCTGGCTTTTATAAGAGCCAGACCCCTATGGAAGCATATTAAAGCAACACAACATGAACGGCAGGAGAGGTAAATGGAAGGTAGTGAAGTCTTTTGAACCTCTGTTACATTATAACCCTCCTAAACACATCCAGCTGGCCAAAGTTCAGGGAAGACATAAAAGGGGCTTTTGCGTGTTACCTCGGAGAATGATAATAGCCAAGTACCACTAAAACTACTGAGACACTTCACAATCAAAGGAACGACTCCCCACACTTATTACTGGCTGCTAATGGGAAGTCTATATGAAGGAAAGCTCTATGTGAAAGGATGTCCATCTCATAACACGGCCAACAGCCATCGTAAAGGAGAGGAAATTTTCTGTGAAAGCGATTAAACCCAATTAAACCAGGGTCAATTAAATTTCCTAAGAACAGGATTTGTACTAATTTCACATGACAATGTCATTTTGATGACAGTACAGAAGCTACAAGCAAAAAGCAGCTTTGATTTTGTGTCAGCCACATGAAGCCCAGAGTTCGAGATTGCAGATGTAGTATCTATATCTTTATTCTCACACACTGCAAAACCACAGATCTGTTTGAATTAGCATTGAGAATGTTGAAACCTCTAGTCTTCCACCATATGGTCTGGTTTGGGTTGTCTGTTTGGAAAAAGACAAAAAGAAAGATTAAAACAGAAAGGGGAGAGCAAGACAATTTGCATGTTGTTAGTGTGATGATAGACTCTATCGATGGTGAGTCTTTGCACGTATTGTGTGTGTGTTTGTGCGTCTGTGTACGCAGTTTATGTTTGGGTCATGTGTTTTCTGTGGTTCCAGTGTGGAGCTTCTACCACACACAGTAAATATGAGCTTGTGGTGGGACTGCAGGGTTTGAGGAATGCTCTCATGTGGTAGGGCCACTAACCACCATTGACAAGAGAGTCAAGAGTCTTTCGTCATCACTGCTGGCCGGTGACATATGAGGGACGTGGAGAGTGCATCCTTTCTGACTGGAAGCAATAGAATTTAAACACAGTAATTTTTTTTTGCAATAAAATATAAACACAGTAAGTACATTGTACTTATTTTTTGATGCAATTACATAGTAGTTAAGGCCACCGAATATAAAGTTTGACCAGACCTTGTGATATAATCTGGCTTGGTTAGCTTAAAAAGTTTTTGTTTGTTTGTTTTTTTACTTTGGAATCATCAGAAGAATTCACAGAGCTGTAGGTGCTACACACAGCCAGAAACAACACAAGATTTGATAAATCTCCCACCATTTAATAGTTATTAAATGTTTTCATAGTTATTCTGGTTGTTGGCAACATTAGCTTTAAACTGATTATTTTCAATAAAAGCTCTTTTTCATAGTAGGCCTATATCAAAGTCAAAATTTAATTCCGTGTGATACAATACCCATTGAAAGGAACAAACATAGAAATGCATTCCCCAAAACTGATATTTCCCAGAACTGAAGAAAACTATATTTTTAGTTTAACAAGCAACACTGATTAGTGGTTGGTCTGAGATGTATATTTCTGCAGCCACAACATCCAGAGATGGATGTGAATGGAAAATAGGTGGGAATGAAAGAAAACATAAGGGGGGAAATCAAGGATTCGTAACCCATGCCAAATCCAACGCTTGTAGTGATAAGCTCTCGGTATGCTTGGTGAATTCATCAATAAAATCTCAACTTCAGAACTTCAGATCTGCCACAAGGAATGAGAATTTGTTCCAGCTTCACCCCTAAAGATAAAACATGTGGACATATTTTAAGCATTCCCTGATACGTCTATCAGTAAACCTCAGGCTAGCACGTCAACTGTTTAAATACATTATCCAGACATCTTAGAGAATGGAGAATGAAATACTGGGCTGGTGTAGTTGACCTTGTGTGCCAGAGGTTCTGGGAAATGAATGCAAAAGGTGAGATAAAGCCCAGCATCTGTGCGTGTGACTGATGCCACACAGTGAGACAGCGCTCAGAGAGGAATAGCAGCGCCCTTCTCCCCGCACATGAAACAATACAACAATGTGATCATATTTATGATCACTATCAGTGTTTGGGTTAGACCCAGGAAACGCAGAAGAGTCTAGTTTTTTGGATGACATGAAACCATGTCAATTACCTGCAGATCTCATTCACAATGTTTCCTGAGCATGTCACAGTTTTGGTGCTCTTTTAGAAAAAGAAATGAAGAGCAGTTACCTGTGCTTGTTTGCTTTTCACTATTTGCATCTTCATGGACACTCTCTAATGTCCTAATACCACAATCAAATTTAAATGCTTCTTTCATTAATTATTATATTTGAAAAAACAATAAATAATAATAAATCTAACTTAAATAAAAAACTTTATTAACTTTATTAACTTAAATAATAAAAAAAAAAGTATGATGACATTATATAAATATCTCCTTTTAAGATACATTTATACTGAAAACAATTAAATAGATTTTTAAGTAAAATTACATTTAGCTGAATCTCAAAATGTACATATTCTAAGAATAATTTTAAACAAGACAAAGGCAAGTTTGTCAGGACAAGCTCTGAATGTTGGCTTGACAACTTTATTTGGCACTAAGTTAAGTTTAAAAGTTGAACAATTCTTGAGGTTTAAGTTTTAAAATTCTTGAAATGTTTTAAAAAATTCAACACGCACTCTTTCAAATGAAACATTAACATTCCCATTTACATATTTCCTAGAAAGCATATTGAATTTCTTTGAATTGCACTTGAATTGAATTTTACTAATTTAATATATTAGAGTGTGGCCAATTCTAATTCAAATTCCAATTTATAAAAGAAGCCAATTCCAAAATTCTGTCCAATCCTGCCATCACTGCAATAACTGTAAAAGGAATGCTTTACTAAATTCCTGGAATGTGCTGCATAATGATTTTTCCATTTGCGTACAAGACAAATGTTTCTACAGTGCCCAAGGCCAGATTGTGTCTGTTCTTTCCATATTTATGGCAGATCATATTTTTGCTTGATCATAATTACATACGCTGATGAACACTCTTAACCTGTTCTAAAAGAACGGTGAATTCCAACACGTTCTCAATCACAACTCCCGACGCGAAGGGTCCTCAGTTGTTTTAAATACGAAACCCTTATCGTCAATCAACATTTTTATTTTAGCGTCATAATTAAAAGATACTTTGGGTAAAAACAATGCCATTATTGCATATATGTAAGGGTGTGATTTTTCTATGTAATCAGTCAAAATTGTTTTATTTAAATTATATTTACACATTTATGAGCATGTAACCCAACCTCTGCCCCTAAACCTACCATCTGTCAATAAAACACAAGATGTAGCAGGCAGATACAACCACCATCATAATTTATTTTGAAAATTATTAATATTCCAAGTCTTCTGACACAAAAAGATCGATTTGTGAAAGGAATAGATACGTATTCTTCGCATAAAGACTTCGTATGACTTCAGAAGACTTGGAATGTGACACGACTTGTTTCTAATGTATTTATACTTCTTGTTTATGATTGGTTTGTGCAATAATTACCTGTACAGTAACTGCATTTGCCTGTGTGTGTGTTTACATTGTTCAGAAGTGGGTAGGTTTGAGGTAGGGGTGGGGATTTATGCTCCAATATAAGTAAAAAATTATATAATAAATGTATATATGCACCTAAACCATTACATTAAGCCAAACAACAGAGGACCCTTCGCGTCAAAATGTTACTACAAAGGGGTACCTTGATCGTCAAAAAGCGATGCAAAATGGTCTTGACCATGCATCAAAATGTGACAGGTTGGGAGTGAGAATGTTTTGTGAATTCTACAATAAATAACTAAATCCCCAATTCTACAACAGATCACTTTTGATGCTTTGATGATTTGATTCAGTGAGTTTCAGTTTCTCTATTTCTTTATTTTCTTGCATGTAAAAATGATTAGAAGCGGAAGGCGCTCTGCCACAGCTGCTAATCCAGTTTACTTTCTCTGAAACATCGGGTAGGATACAATCTGCCTTTGATAAGGGTTACTTATTGATTAAGAGATCTGAATGAATTCCTGCACGCTCTGATCCTGTTGGCTAGTTGAGAACAGACAGCGTGAGTCCACCCCGTTGGTCAAGGGGACTCATGACATTAATTACACGCTCTGTTAACATTTGCCCCTAATGTTCAGTGTTCGCGGGGTTAACTCCTTCCTGACAGTGGAGAGAGTAATAGGGCTTGAGGGGTCTATTTTCCGCTAGTCGGCCATGACGGATGTTCCGTGTCCACCCTGCACCCTCTGTGTTTTTCTGAGGGCCACGGTTAAGTGCTATATAGACAGAGTGGATCAGCGTCTCTCCAGGTGACAGGGAAAGGACTTCCATCAAAGCCTCTGTTAGCTCCAGCACAGGGTAAAACAAAGGAGATTTCACGGGTCAGTTCTCAGGTTTATGCTGTTGTTTAGACCCTTGGAAAGGCCAAATGAGAGAAAGAGGGAGATGGATGTGAGAATGCATGCAGTGACAGGATATTCCCCTCCTTCGGTGAGCTGTAGTGTAAACACAGTGTAAGCAACAGGAAGCTTCTCAGCACTGTGTACAAGGCTGGACTCGTAACAGATGTCTTAAGAGGTGTATTGTACATAAGCAGACGTATCTCGAGGACCACAGACCAGGTATTTGTTTAGGCTAACTGAAGCACTCCTGAAAGGGAGACTGTAACTATTTGTATCCACTAGCAGTCAGATTAACACAAGTGGGAAAACATTTCTAAGAAAAGGTGGGGAGGTGTAACTGGGTTGTCTCAACCAAGGGTCTTTAAACTTTTTGAAGCCACAGAGCCACAGATACAATGTCTCTCAGGAGCCCTTTTTAAATATTATGATGGATATACATTCCCTTTATAAAGGCCCATTTCAACCCCTTTTAGAATCAAGGGATTGCAGAAAACAAATATTTTTTTCACATATTAAATGCAAAAAAAAAGGAAAATTAAGAATACACTAATCATAATTAATCTCATAGTTTCCCATCTGACTAATTAGTGTTTATCAATATTAATAATTTCTGTTTTATGTTTACATTATATTCATGCTTAACATTAAATCTTATATATATGTTATTATTATTTATAATTTGATAATAACAACAGTTACTATTATTATTAATTATTGCCATAATTGTTATTGTTATTATTGAAACAGTAGGTGCTTTTCTGAGAATGTATTAATTAATTATTTTATAAACAATAACCTGTTATTGTTGATATTGTTTTTATCTTTGTAAATATTGTTACTACTATTATTATTATTTTCATTACATTTTCAATTATTGTTATTGCTCTTTCATCGTTTTATTATGTTACATTTGGAATATGACAAATAGTCCTAATAATAATTCACAAAAGGCAGATCTAATGTACAGCATGACATAAACTCATCTCAGAAAATCTCAGAATCCTAAACTACACACATTTGAAAGGAATGAACATGAGATATCACACTCAGACACACACCTGGTTGATCCTGGGTGGTGTTCTGGGAAAAAGTGAGCGTGGGTGGAGACTTGGGGAGGTTCCTTAAACATAGACACAAATACACACATACAGCACATCTGCAGACGCTGCTCTCTTTGTATTGAGACACGACACGCCAGGAAGTGTTCGCCCAAATCTGTTATGACACGCTCACCATGGTGCAAATCCCACACACCCAAGAGAGGGGGAAACAACATACTTGCACCTTCATGAGGGCACACTGTGCATCCGCGGGCCACACTATAGCTGCACCACTCAAGCAGAAATGGAAGCTTTAAAGGCATGATTCATAGGCTTTTTCTTGGATGAAAATGTCATATAACAGCCACTAAAACCTAATGTGCTTGGCACTGAGCTTGAGCAGTGAGTTTGCAACTTCAATAAAAAGCAACTGTTTTCATTCATTGCTGGACCTAATGAACTCATATCTAGTGGCACATGATAACAATGTTTATGTAGCTGTTATATTGTGAATTTACATGACGAAGTACAAGAAAATTTGATGGCTGTATCATCTGACCTGGCAAGCTACTGTATGCAACACATGCTTGTTATTCTTTGGAAAAAGACTTGTTTACACATTTTCCATTTAAGAGATTGCTATAATTCATATAGATTTTGCCATTACTACAGTATCACTCATATTTAGAGTTAGGAGTTCAAATCCCTAAATCGCAGTATTAAAGTCATCAGGAAATGGAAATTCAACCAATCTATTTTCTAAATGCATTAGACCTTTCATTTTTTATCAAAATGTCATAAAAAAGAAATTCTGTGATTAGTCACTTTTTAAACAAGCAGATATAGGGGAGTATGGACTAGTCATAACTATATATAGAATATTTCTTTTGGTTTTGAGCATTTGCAACTGGGATCTTACAGTATATATGCACTCACAGGTTGTAGCACTTCAAATAGAAAGGACAATTTTAAATGATTATTTAAATCATTATATGACCCCTGTAAGAATCAATATCAAGATAATATTGAATTAAAATTGATTAATAAATCTTGTTAACCCTGTTCTAGTTGTTACGCTGTTCTAATTATTTGCTAGGTTGCATTTCTAGGTTTTTGCATACTGGTCCAAGACAGAAGAGTCTTGGTGAAGATGCTTGGCGAAGAATTCACACTGAAAAGGCATGGATACCATTATTTTGTGCCTGATATTATTGAATATGGATTTGATTCTGGGAGGAAAGTATTAAAATGAATCACGCAAAGCGATTTATTTTACATTATTTTTAATGTCCCCAAAAAAACTAATGTAATTTGTGCTGTTCATGGTATATTGTGCTGGCCATTATGGAAATGATCTGGCTGTGTTCTTTAACATGCGTGTTGTTAGTAAATCACCTACAGAATTTCACCTACCATCTGCACAGCAAATTGGCATTGCCCCTTTTCACCGTTTGTCTATGCTTCCCTTATGTTATTGTTTTGAGAAAACACAAATCCAGCCACATTAGTAGAAAAGTAATAGTACAATTTGAGATAGCATTTAGGTCCAATGCACAACAGTGTGGGCCAAGTTAACCACCACAGTTTAAAGTCACAATGTAAGTAGTCACCAGATCATTTCTTTATTTTTTTAAAGACATGCATACAAGTGAAAGTTGTTCTGTTGATCAGTTTTTGATTGGATACAGGCATGTACATAAATGTGAGCTTGCAGTTGATAGTAAGAAAAGGGTCAGAGCTTAAAGGGATATTTTACCCAAAAATGAAAATTACCCCATGATTTACAGTACATAAGTGTATATGACTTCCTTCCCACAGATGAATACAGTAATATTAAAATGTGTCCTGGCCCTTGCAGGCTTTATAATGACAGTTGATATTTTGAAGTGCAATAAAGTGCAGTGTATAAACTGTAATCTATAGCTTGTGCTACTTATTTTAAGTATGAATATTGCATAATAGCATAACTATTATATAATAATGTAATTTAGCTATATAATTATTAATATAACTGATTGTTTTCGTCTGAAAGAAGGGTAAGTAAACCAAGAGGTAATTTTCATTACTGGGTGAACTATCCCTTTAAGGAGATTAAATGCTGTTTTCTGTTGTTGTGCAAACAAAGCTTTATTATATACTATTTGTAGTGTACCTGACATCCAACAATCACCATAAGCTTGGCACTTTTAATATAAAAACCTCTTCTGCCAATTTTATCAATAATTTAACAATATCATTTGACATTTTTCAATGTGATGTGACATTGATCATTCACTGAAAATCTAGTTATTTATTATTCTATCATTAATCTATATTATTTCTTATATAGGAAGTGGATTGTAGAGAAATAAGGGTAAGCTGCCACTCAAACTATTTTTAACTTTTCCAAGGCATTGTTTGGATATCACATCTGGTCGGGGTTAGGGGCATAGAGCAACTCGCTGAACCTGTGTTTGTGTATGTATGTAAGTGTGTGAGCGTGTATGTGTGAGTATGTCCTGCCTCCAGTAAGAGTGGAAATCGTCCATTAGGATCAGAGACAAACAGTAACACGCATACCCGCCCGAGGGACAGTGTAACTCAATCCAGAGCAAACAATGACAGCTAGAGGAGGCAGTCAAACATTTCTGGGCCTCATGTGACTGGGGCCTGTTCGTGGGGCTTTGCATTGATGCACGCTACGATAGTCGGTCCTCCTATACTACTAGATCAATGCAAAGACAGCGAATCAACCTCCTTTGAAGTTCTCTGTCGGTGGGAGGATGTTGGAATCAATTTCAATTAAATGAATTTATGCCAAGCCCAAATTTTTTGTAATTTTCCAAATCTTTCAGTCAATTAAACAAACACACTGGAGGGTTTGCAGTTTGAACCTACTCACTCCATGAACCCATATGCCCCGAGTCTCAAAAACATGGCTAGAAAATATCTAAGGCTTAAGCACCTAAAGTGCACAGTTGAATATAGTAGCACATTTTTTTTTTTAAATAAAATTTGACACTACATGCTACATAATGTTGAAAATATAATATATTAGGGGTGGCTGGTGGAGGAACCTTTAAAGCAAAGTACTGAAATATTTTGATTTGAGATATTGCATCAATATCTTTTTCAGGACAAGTACAAATAATAAGTGCAAATAATTGTACCATAAACTAAGCTTACAATAAAGAAGGTGATCATAATTTGAAATATTTCTTTTAGAATGCATCACAAACATTTCTTGCAATGTAAGCTTATGGAAAATGACAAATATCACAAATGATTCCCTCTCATGATTCCCTCTGTAATTAAATAGCAGTTTAATGGAAACTACAGTATAACCCTTTTTTCAGGATTTACTGATTAATGCAAAGTTCAAAAAACAACTTTTATTTGAAATAGAAATATTTTTTAACATAAATGTCACTACTATCACTTTTAATTAGTGCTGGGGAAAGTTTATGTGTGTGTACTTTGTTAATATTATATTTATATATCTGTCAAAGACGTTAAGATGTCCACATCACCAGAACTTTCACTAACGTTTTTTAAAAGTTGTTTACATTTTAGTGCAAAACGTTATTAAAATAATGTTGTTAACGTTCTTGTAACGTTGATAAAAAGCATTCTTGGAACATCTTTAGGACGTTACTTGTATTTCATGAATGTACCTACAATGTAGATAGAAAACATTTTTTAAATTAATGTTCTTAGAATGCGTTTAGGACGTTATTTGCACTTGATGAATGTTCTTATAATATTGTTAGAAAACGTCTAGGTTACGAAGGTAACTCACGTTCCCTGAAGGAGGGAACAGAGACGTTACATATGGGAACTCGCCAGAGAGACCAATTGCCTTTGAGCTTTATACAAAAGGCCAATAAATATTGATGTGCGTGCACAGAACCTGATTTTGCTGAGTTTGGTGTGTCCCTTGGTCAACAACATTGTGAAAAATATGCGTCCTTCAGGCTGATGCCTGCAAACCAATCCTGGCTCCGGATGCATGTTAGTATGCACTTCGGAGTAAGCATTTTGAACGGCAGCCTGAAAAGGCACAGATTCAAAGCTCGTAGATCCAGGATGGGTCTCAGCCCACCTCTCTTTTTGAGCAAGATGAAGTAAGAAACCCTGTCCTCATCTCGGCTTGAGGGACAGGTTCGATTGCGTCCTTCGCCAGTAGGACCTGGCCAGTTCCTTATGCAGCTCTGGGAAGAAAGGCACTGGATGGGCCGCGGTTCTGAACACCAGGTACCATTCATCCAGCCGTGAGGGGTCGACCGAAGGTACACATGGTACCTCCAAACCGATTCCCTCGGCGGCGCGGAGGAGCATAGCCGGTAGTTCAGCGTCCGTCGCGGACGGAGCCACCATCGCAGTGCGTCATCGTCCGGGCGTGGTTTCGCCTCACCATCTGACTCACCCTCTGACGCTGCGGAAGACATCTCAACTTTGTAGAGCACCTCGAAGGACACGCTCTGCCCCGTTACCGAGGGAGCAGCCCCCTCCGGGAGGACCACAGGACTATGCAGTGCAGCAAAAGTCCACAGGGCTTTTACACCGGACAGAACATTCTGTATAAACACCTGGAGGTCCACCAGGCGCCTCGGCACAGCAGTTGAAAAACTATTACGGTTTAACAAGCTGCTGCGGGAAGGACGCGAGGGGAGCCGTCTCAAGAACGAGAGGCAGGACCTCAACATAGCCATGGGCATCCGCTCGCAATGAACATGTTACCCATCCTCGAGTGCTGTCTCAGCACGTTCTTGACCCAGACACTAAATATTCTTAGAACGTTTTTGGAACATTTTTGAGATGTTATTTATACTTAATGAATGTTCTCATAATGTTCACTGAAAACAGTTTTACAACAACATTCTTAGAAAGTTATTATCACGGTTGTGCAATGGCAAAGCACGGAGAGAGTCGTCATTGCAAATAAACATAATTTAATCTTCACCAAGTATAATACCAAGTAGCAGAAAAACACACTTTACATCGACATTGACGGACAAGGACTGGAGGGCTGAAGGCAACTTATAAAGGGGAGACAATAACTGATAATAGACACACCTGACAAAAATAACTAATAAACTGAAACTAGGTCACTGAGAAAAACAAAGAGCACATGGGCAAAAGACACAAAAACATTCCTACTGTCATGTTCAGCTGGAGATGCCAGTCTGCAGATGTCACTCCAGCTCCAGCAAACTGTTTTATGTCTGTTTTCACCCATTGGACTAATTATCAATGAACTCATGTCTCCGCCTACCTTGTCTGCTGTCTTTGTTGCTTGTTCATGTCTCCGCCCCTCTTGTTTGTTATCAAGGTGATTCATTGTTTCTCCGCCTTATGTCACATGTATAAATACCCCGGATATCCTTTTGTTAGTTGCTCGTCAATGTTTGGATGTACCGTGTGTGTTTCGTGCCACCTTTGTAAGCGTCTTCCCGTGTCTATCCGTGTTCTTTGTGTGTACGTTGGATTTACTGTTGACGACCCATGCTCTCTCTGGACTACTCTCTCGCCTTTGCCTCCTCTGATCCTGATTGCCGCTGTTTGACTTTACCTGTATTTGACTACGAACTGTAAATAAAGCTTGCATTTGATTCCGCACGTCTTCCTGTCATTGAACCGTGACATAATGATGAGCCTCCCAGGAATCAGCAGCTTTTCATGCCAGTTCGTGGTAGGAGGGGATTCCCCGTATTTATACTCGGCATCTCGGCACTTCCCCGTGCCTCCACAGCGGCAGCACCACAGAGGCTATCCTGAAATGCCCGGCTCTCGTTTCGCCATTCGGCGAGCGCCGTTCTCACGCAAAATGGAGGCCGATCGCAAGACACCGTGCAAGATGGCGGCCGATCGCAAGACACCGTGCAAGATGGCGGCCGATCGCAAGACACAGCGCAAGATGGTCCAAGCACAAGAGAGCCACGGTCCCTGATCCAGATCCACCACCTGTCTTATGGGACGACCTACCCATCCTGCTTCCTCCAGACCCCATTCCGCCAAGCCTCGTGTTACAGTATGGCAAGTTATTTAAGCCCTGTAAAGCTCAGTTGGTTCTGGGTTTTCAGCCTATGAGACTGTTGCATGCCCTGTCAGTCATCAGCACTGCCCAGAGGGAGTTCTCCACTTCCTGTTCCGCCCCGGTGGGCTTCTCTGCCACCTGCTCCGCCCAGAGGGAGGTCTCCGCCACCGGCAATGTTTAAGTGGATTTCTCCGCCATCGGCTCCGCCCTGGTGGGCGTTCCCTCCAGCTCCTAAATCTGGAGCGTCTAGAAGGCTATGTCATGATCAGCTGGAGATGCCAGTCTGCAGATGGCACTCCAGCTCCAGCAAACTGTTTTATGTCTGTTACCCATTGGACTAATTATCAATGAACTCATGTCTCCGCCTACCTTGTCTGCTGTCTTTGTTGCTTGTTCATGTCTCC
>JAUMHP010000063.1:15130097-15142263 GCA_032361065.1 Enteromius trimaculatus
TATGTGTGTATGGAGCCCTGTCTTTGCCCCACAACAATAAAATGTAACTATTAATCTCAATTTTGCTAAATAAAAGGTTCTGGCTTGCATCAGTCACATGACTGCCATTAACCATCGCTTGCCCATGAGGGCAGAGCGTGCTTGTTACGAGCCCGGTACGGACTTCTGCACCTGGTGCATCATGGGTATTTCTTTAGATTTTAGTTATTAAAGCAAGACAGTTGCATTTTTGTATTAGTGATGTTATGTGTGTTTATGTTCATGTTAGATTGGGGGGGGTTGGTTCGTTTGCAGCCCTTTTATATAAAAGTATAACAGTTACAGTCATGGAGAGAGGTGTGTAGAGGAGTGACTTGTTGATATTGCCCTTCGTTTTTTAAGCATTACATATTAGATTCGTCATGAATGTGAGTTGCTGTTATTTAGCCTACGATTTGCCCTCTTTTTTAACTTTGAGCACCTGCCCCGTTAAACGTCTCTGCACGGCCCTGCTTAGACTTCACTTATCTGCACTGTAAATAAACTGCACTTCTACATTCCATCGGTGTCCCGTCCAATTCCTGAGAGTTGGTGAGTTTGAAAGCTTCTTTTATTTGGTCTGGTGATTGGCACAGGTGTCCGTCCTTATAATTGCATAGTTTATAGCAAATATTAATGTCTGCTTTTTAGTAATAAATTCTAACTGTAAAACACTGTGGTAGTGAGTAAAAAATCCTCCATTTTGAGCTGTTTTGAATGTTGTGTTCGCACTTGAAAGTTTTGTGTTTGTCAATTGAAGATTATAACCAGCTCAGTTATAATATTGCGTGTAATGTTAGCTAGCAAAGAGTTATCAAAGGCAAGTGTTTATGCGGTATAATACACAACAGTTTATCAGTGGTAAATTAGGCAATATTTTTTTGGTTTCTCACAGCCGGACACAGATAAAAGAATCCAGCAAAGTTTATTTTTAAATCAAGTTTATGTTCTCTCCGCCATCGTCACTCACGTGCGCAAGCTCTATGTACTGTGGAACCGATGGACATTTCACGCATGAGATTGCCAATAATGAGTGCAGGCAAATGTCTTTAATATTATCGCAAATTAGAAAAGGTTCAAATATGCTAGGAAAAGATTATTTAGCAATAAATAGGAAATATATATTTTTTTTTCTCCAGGACAGATAGCAGAACCATTAACATCAGAGCTTACCGATACTTCGGTCCTTTATAATTTAGCATGATTAAATAAATTTTATTACAGAGGTTTGGTAAATAAAATTTCATTATTATTATTACTATTTATTTATTTATTTATTTAATTTAAATTGCTGTTTTTGCATGTACGAGTATTAATAATAGCAAGCACACTGTTAAAGCACACTTAAAATGGTCCACCAGTGTGACTGCACAAATGCTCCATCACCCCTCTGTCTTCTAATCACATGCCAGATCCGTCACCCCGGGGGTAATATTACACTTATTGTTTTTACGGTTAAACCCCTTTTACTCTTCGACCCATATAAGACACACATTCAGCATATGTTTGGAAAATAATTATATGTATACATTTGTATGCACTAATTTATATTACATATAAATATAATAAATATATGAACAACATATTTTAATCTTAAATATATACACGCACATGCATATACACATTACACAAAAAATGTTTGGATACAATTAATTGTTACCCAGCACTTATCAATGTCATGCGTCCTTGCTAAATAGTATTGCAGAAAATATTATTTAAAAAAAAAATGTTTAAATCTTTAAATAGAATTGCAACTCACATAGCTAGAAACATAACTACTGTACTTTTGTTAGTGAAATACAGAATATTCCTTGAAGGCATTTATCATGCCGCTGCATAACATGTTCCACATTAAGCCCATTAGCACAAGCTTATGAATTCTAGACATGTCACTAGACATTCAGTTCCGTCAGACAGGAAAATCAAACACTGAGCACTTGAGAACATCAGCTTTAGCGCTTGAGCCTCTCCACGCAAACCACTTTCTTTTTATGACACCACAATGTCTACAAATAACCCTTTAATTCCTCAGAAAGATATTGTCATCACTTTCTATCCAGTGACCTCATCCTTTTATCCCCACTTTTGGACTTTATTGAAAGTGTGAGGGTGTTTCCAGAGACTAATTATAAGAATGGGAGATGTAAAATAAAAGTGGAGAAGTTAAGCTGCATGTGTTTTTCCTGTTTCCAATGGACACAAACCCTGTCTGCTGCTTTACAATGCTTTGTCAAGATAAGTCACTGAATAAAAGCACAAACGGAGAATTCATAGCTTGTTTTAGTGCACAAATCAAATAGCTAGCTGCATTATGGCAGAGTTTGCAAGCATAAGAAGTGTGGCACTTGAAGCCGATAGCAAAAAAGGTCCCCAGATGTGACTGCAGAGAAGTGGAAAAGCCAGACAGTCCCTCAGTCACCTCATTACACAGACCTGACGCATGTGGTCGGCATTAGAGCTTCACGCTAATTGAAACAAATGACTGCGGGAGAAATGCTCTCTGCTATGCCTGAGTCGTGTGTACATGAACTGTACATTGCTAAGGTAACATGAGGACTAGCTTTAAAAGCATGAATCATTGGAAGCAGACATTTTTGCATGTCTAGGATGATCTTCTGCTTCTACATTGAGCTAATAACCGAATCACTGAGCGCAACATGAACTGAGAGGTTTGAAGTTCATTTATAGAAACAGAAAACAGCTCCGTCACCTCCATTCTGTCGTAGGGGTGGGCCCCTTTATGTGTGGGGGGTCCCATCAATGTTCTGGAGGATCCTGCATTTGCACCACACAAGCTTGTTTGGAGATAAAAAAAATGTGCCACCAAGGACGAACTGAAACTCTGATGTCATTGCTGGATATGACAAGCACTGCCATATAAGAAACGTCTAGAATGCAACACAGCTGAACAGCATTTCCAAATTATGCAACATCTTTATAACACACATCAACAAATCTATTCATGTAACCTAATTTCGTGACTGTAAATACATTTCTGAAAACCGTCAAATATGTTTCTGCAGGTACAATTTGCTGCAGTTTTAAATGAAAGCATCTACTTGGACGCTAGAGAGCTAGGGGAGTATTACAAATCAACCAACAGCTTTCAAAACAAATGGCACCTTCCACATGTTCCAGCAGCGCATTGTTTTTAATTCTTTTGATATGCAAAAATCAGTCACATGCTTCCCATTGTTACATGGGGTTACTTTAAACGTGCCGATAGTGATCCACTAACAGCTAATCAGAATCATAAGCTGATTCTTGATCCCTGATATCTGATTTCACTAAAGTACTTGAAAACGCACATGAAAGCGAAACATACAGTAACATGAGAAGCTTTTTCAACAGTCCATCTCCTGAAACAGTGAATACCACCTGCTCCCCAGCGCAAAGAAAGAGAAATCTCTCAAAATATATAATAAATCAATAATAACAGTTCATTTGAAAAAATAAAAATAGAATTAAATAATTATTTTGTACAATTACAATGTAATTTAAAAATTGTGATAATATAAATGATGATGATGATGATGATGATGATAAATGATTATTATTAATATTATTATTGTTATTCTTATTATTGAAAGTGTAACATGTCATGTCATTATTTAAAATACTGTCAAAATAATATTTAATTATTCTACATTCTATTTTTTTATATGTAATATTGTTATCAGCGTTAAAATAGCAAAAATGCAGAATATATAATAATAATTATTATTAGTAGTAGTAGTAGTAGTAGTAGCAACATTTAAAGTAAAAATAAAAATTAAAAAAAAAAAATCACTAGAAGGTTCTTAAACCTTCCTAATACCCCTTTCACTCCACCAAACAAGTAGTTTTATTATGGGCCCAAGTGGACACGTCAGACTACTCTAGAGTGTTTACACTCTGACTCTGGAGGTCAACCAACAAATGATTACCTGTTAGTAATTTAGGATAGGAAGAAGTATTTTAACGCAGAATACTTTATCCTAATGGATCAAACTAATCTGGTTTAGTTATAGCTAAACCAGTTATAGATCAATTTCCCTGTCACAAGACAACACCCTACACAATCTAACCTTCCCTATGTCCTACAAAATCTTTTTAAAAAAACAACCTCGATGTATAGCCTCTAGCCACACATCAATCCAAGCCATGTCGCAAAGCACTCTCACACACACACAGCACAGCAATTAACATTCTTGAAAATTGCATATTTAATTAAGGTAAACTGATACAGCCCCAGAGACTGCAGGGTCAATCGATGCATGTGGACCGCATGAAAGCCGGCCTTCCAGAAAGCCTTCACAAACATGCACACGCTCCAGAATCTGTGCTCCAGTTATAAGGCTGAAGTCATCAGACGAGGGTGTCTCTGGAAATCTGTAGTTGTGTTTTAAAGCCGCACCCCTGGCATTCTGTCTATACAAGTTTAACACACCACCCCAAAAATAAAGAATTGTTATGGAGGGGATTTTCTAATACTCTTCACCCTCAAAGAAAAAGCAGCACGCTCTGCGGAATCCAGTCACCCACGCACTCTGTCAGGACACTTGATTCCAATTAGATATTTTCTTTACTTTCTTGTTCTAGCCTGTCTGGGCCTCTAGACTCCAGCCCTCCCTCGTTCTTTTTCTGACACAAACCGACTCCCTCCCGCTCTTCAGGCCTTTTCTTTCTCTCTCATTGAGGGTATCAATGTCCAGATCAATCAACTATTCATTTCGGCCTACATTTAGAATGCATTTACACGCTTAGCTCATGTATGAGACTGTGAATGTGGGTTTGTGGGCCCTCGGCGGCACAGGAAACAAAACAGCTCTGCCATACATCACCCATTCGACTCCATTATTACACTGGGACAAAGGAAGGGAAGGGAACGAATCTCTCATACTGGCACAGTGAATTACATGCACTTCCTTTTTCAAATCCACCCAGACTGGGCCATAAACAACTCAAGTAAACATCTTAGAAAAACAACTTGGAATTGTTTCTTTGATAGTAATAATATGAGAAAACAGCTTTTCTTCCTTGTGGTGAGATTATTTATTAGTTTAGGCTGAAGAGGATCTTTGTCTGCGGTCGCATTTGGGACCTGGCTATGACAGCATGGGCACAGAAGACATATGAGACTTTTACAAAGAATGTGAAAAGCATGTAATTACCCATCCAAACACTAATTACTGTAATTAAAACATTTAGCTAGTCTTTGGAATTCATTTCTCATTGTGTTGTTTGTTCTTTTCTTTCTCAGAATAAAGCTTGAAGTATAAGACGGAAAATTACAGTGCTAACAAAACCAAATTAGATTTGTGCAGTCTTGGTGTTTAAAAAAAAGAAAAAATAAAGATGTTAATTCATTACTCTAGACTGTCAATCAAGTAAATATAAATTACTCATGCTATTTTATACACTGAATTAAAGGCATGTGTATTTTGTTTACAGATAATTGGTTACAATTTTTTTATTTTTTATTTACATTTGGGCAGACTATATAATCCATTTTTCAGACATTTAAGTAGCTTAAATATATGAATTTATATATATGTATATATATAAAAACAGAAATTAATTTAGTATATAAAACAGCATAATTTATAAGCTACTAAGTGATTTTTATCATGCTATCTTTTAAAATGTATATTAAAATAAATAAATCATTATATTATGCAAGAAAATTATAGTGATAACAGTAAAATTAAATTTTTGCAATCTTGGTGTATTATGATAATTATGTTTAATTTAATTCATTGCCTTGAGGTCATTACAAATACAAAATGCAATTAGTTATATTATTTTATGCTAAACTATATTCATTATGATATTTAAATGAATTATTAATTTTTTTTTTTTTTAATTTGCACCTTTAAAAATATATTAGGAGTCATACAAAGCAAATTTTTCACAAGTAAAAAAACGCTCATTTTACCCTGTCAAAAACAGCTCTTTAGAAATCACTCTGTTCTGTGTACTTCCCCTTTAAATCTTCACGAGCTCCGCTGACCCCGCCCCTCTTTTCCGAGGTACTCTAGGAGAATCTTTTTATAGCCATATTCATAGTGAAACTTCCTCATTAGCACATTATCAGGAAAGGGGATTTGCAAAGATTCATTAAAAGGACATTATACTCACTGCTTCTGTAGGTGAGGCTGGATCATGAATGATTTGCGTGAAAACAAACGATCAAGGGCGCATTTCACTTTAGAACCAAATGTAACATTAATCTTCTGCTTCTTCAGTCACTCAGATGTCGGGGTTAAATCACTACTGCTATGTTCATTAATACATTCAACAACAAAACACCTCAATCTCTGTGGCTGTGTACACACTCTCCCAACACACATTTCAGTTCAAACTGCCTGTAAAAGTGCATGTTGCACCGGATGACCCCTTTAAATGTTAAATCGACACTTCATTTGTTACGTTAGTTTCATGTTTGTTTCGAAATAAAAGTCAAAATGCGCTTTCAATGATGCAGTTAGGCACATGCATTTTAACAAAGCAGAACGCTGATGATCTGGATTCACACAATCCCATCTGTGCTCAAAAAAACGTTGTCCTCTCACGAACTAGGATGCCTGGAATGTGTGTCCATTTATTTAGAACACCAGAGTGCAATTACAACTTGAGAGGAGGAGAAAGAAGGAATGGAAATAGAGGACAAACGAAGGGCACGGATTTGTTATTGCCATCTCTAAAAACCACAGAGATGATGAAGCATCCTCGGCTATTCTCCTTGCGTGATTTAAAAGACACCGAAGCCTAGAGTTTTTCTAGCACAGCCCCAATAAATAAGAAGAACTTAAAGAGTTTGCTGCTAAAGCCAAACCAGATCGGTAGAGATATTATTATGAGTATAAGAAAACAACATCCTCCATCCAGACGCAATTATCATTGTAGATTATTTCCCAAATCACTAGGAAAATAAACATGATGTTCTAAATCATGCTGAAGCTAAATCCCTCATTGTTCTCATGCATCAATTTTAAAGCTTGATAAGGTGAGCATGTGGGTGGTGATTCGGATGGGACAGGAAATCACGCAAAGGTTTAGGTTTGTTTGTAAATATTTGTTATATTGTGTTTAAAGGATAAGTAGAGGAAGCAAATTTTGAATGTTCCCAGGCTTACAAACACGCACATGCACAAGTACAATCTTGTTTTTCCTGTCCTCAATAGATTTGTCAGGTCACAGTATTAAGAAGCTTCCTGTGAGAAGAGAAGCCTATTCTCATGGTCAATCAGAGCGGAGGAATTAACAGCATTTGTATTGATGACTATGGGTAAGTCATATCACCGGCGGAGCATGTAAGCGATTAAGTAACCGTGGACAGCTGGGCTTGTATTGACCATCTAAAGGTCATGCGTCTCAGGGGGCTTGAGGAACCCGCTCTGATGAGGCAGATGGCTCATATCCTGACAAACCTATCATCTGAGTTTCCCCACTGCTTCTGAAAACACCAGTTTTGCATGTCACCAGTATATATTATGGTTTTGAGGCTGATCGTACTGGTTGACGGACTTTGGATTGCAAGGTTACGTTGGTTGCCAAACTAGACCAGTGCCAGACCAGGCACGTCCTGATTTTGAAGAATTGTTCTACAAGAACAACACTTTAATCCAAAAAAACTTGACCATATCTCTACACCTATACCCAATCTTACCCACCAGTAATCCCTAAAATCAGAGAAAATGACAGATGAATGACACTGACGTACAAGCACCAAATACTGATTGTAGGTCTAAACTTTACAAAAACTGATCTGACTGGTTAATCACAATGTTCACAGTTGATAAAATCAGTTTCTGCACCAGACCATCACCAAACTGGTGTTTGTAAATTAATACGTAAAGCTAATAGTATGATATTAGATTGCATATTTGTGCATTTCACTAGAAAAATACATGGAGATTACTGTAGAAACGCACCAATATTTTGTATATTATAATATTGTTATGTTCATAATATTTTTAGTTTTATAATTTACAATTATACTGTATTTATGCTTTCAGCAGATGCATTTGTTCAAACTGATTGACATTTTGTATGATACCGATTTATTATAAATAATATTACAATTTTCACATCCAAGACATCCAAACAAGGCATGCTCAATATTAATAAACCACCAGAATACAATTCTAAGTGTTCATTCAATCATTAGTCTCACCAACTGGTTTAGCTTGAAACCATCTATGACCTTTATCTCATGAAAACAAAAAAAGCTGCAGGGCCAGACATGTTGATCAGTTATTAAGTGTGATCATGTATGCAAAAACAATCATTGGCATTCAACTGGGTTTGAAAATGGCTTTGATCCAAAAGTGGATGCATGAATCTTGAACAGATACATTTTCCAGCATGTCTAGATTTTTTCTGCAAGCTCTTCCAGAAAAACTACCCCCTGTTGTCAGAAGCGCTTGTCCCGGTTGCTGCAAGCCTCCCCTCTATGAGGGAAAAGTTACTGCTCACTTGAGAGACAGTCATTCATCACAGCAGTGCTACAGAACAGACATATGTGCACAAACAAGCCCCCTCGGCTGTAAAGAGTGGAACATTCAATAAGTTAAAAAACTCATCTTGCAGTCAGCAACCCCGACAAATCCATCTGACCCAAGGAGCCAGAGGCATCTGTACCTCTTTAATGGACAGAGCAGATGGCTGGAGCTACCGGTGCTACACATGTTTATAGGAGCAAAGGTAGCAAAAACTAGATGTTTAAGACAGAATTTAAGGTTTTACATCCTAACTACATTTTAATAAACTGATTTACATATAATTAAATACAATAAAATACTGACTGGATTTGTACAGTATGTATGCAACAAAACACAAGAATAAAAAAAGTGAAGACTAAGTGACTAAGTGAAACATATTTTGGCAAATGAGTTATGAGCGAGTACCCTGCGTTCTCACCTTGGAGTCTGCCGACTTCAACTTCCTCTCCTTCAGAGCGGCAGATGTGTCAGACACAGCCATCTTTCTGACAGGGGTCAAGGGACAGGCCAGGGACGTTTCCCTAGGAGGGCTGACCTTCTAACGATTCAATCATTTAAGAGGGAAACTAAGATCACTGTGGAACACACAAACACATTCTCAGTCATTTACTAATTTGTTAAAACTGATGGGTCATACCACAGATCCCTGACAGAAAAAGGTCACTGAAGGGGAGGGTGGGAGTAAAAATGCAATACTTCAAATGCTATGACAAAAGAAGAAAGAAAATCTGTTTCCCAACCCCATTTAAATGCATCCAAAACTTGTTCCGGACATGAAAGTAAAGATAAAAAATATATACAATAAAAATACATGGTATAAATGAAGGAATATTGGTTCTTCAGAAATATTTCTAATATGCTGATTTGGTTCTCAAGAAACATTGCTGCTTAATATTTTGTGGAACCTGGATAAAAAAGGGCAAAACAGCACAATTTATCAAAATATATATAATTTCCCCTTTAGTCTTAAAGGAGTCATACAAAACCAATTTTCCACAAGCTAATATGATTCTTTAGGGTCTTAATGGAAAGTTTGTAATATAGTTTCTTTTAAAGTTCAAAGATAGTTTAAAAAACGCAGATTTTACCCTGTCAAAAAAAGCTCTTCTGAAATCACTCTGTTCTGCGTACTTCCCCTTTAAATCTTCACGAGCTCCACTGACTCCGCCCCTCTTTTTTCCGAGGCGCTCTTAGTGAAACTTGCTAATTACTACATTATCAGGAAAACGATTTGCAAAGATTTATTAAAAGACATTATACTCACTGCTTCTGTAGGTGAGGCTGGATCATAAATGATTTGCGTGAACATAAACGCATTTCAGTTGATCAAGGGGGCAACCAAATGTAACGTTAATCCTCTGCGTCTTCAGTCACTCAGATGTCGGGGGTAAAACAACAAACACCCCAATCTCAAAAGTCTTGCTTGTCTCTGCATCTCGGTCTGATGACGGCTCACTCAGGGCGGGTGTGAGGTAAGATAACAGTTCAGTCTGTGTGTCAATCAATTATTGTGGGAGTGGCCTCTGTCTGTGTGACGCCACACCGACACCGCATTTGAGAATGGCTTGATTTCAGAAGGGGCAATTTATTTTTATTAAATTAAAAGAAAACTATTGGGTGGATCTTTATCATTTTAGGGTGGTTGTGTAAATACACTCCCAACGCACATTTCAGTTCAAACAGCTTGTAAAAGTCCATGTGGCATGATGACCCCATTAAAAATAAAAATCATAAAAAAGTAGTGTATGAGTAGAGCATTAGGCCTCTACTGGGATTACAGTAACTGTAAGTTGAGTATATTTGAATGGCAAGTGAAGTTGCTGCCAACACAGAGCATTCCAAATTAGTCACTTACTGTATGAGGTTAGGAAGCTCCCTTAGAAGGCGGTTGCCTGTGTAGACAGTAGACAGCAATGCAGCTCTCAATATTTTGAGGGAAAACACATCAATTGATTATGAGGAACAAGCCTTTAAACACAACAACAAAAGCATTTTTTCCTTGAGGGAGAACTGCATTTCCCATTACAGAGAACGACTGCGCCTTGATAGCCAACACTCTCTTTCAGCATGTTATGGCCCTACTAACGCAACTGTATAAATTAAGATTATGAAAGAATTATTCAGCTCTGTCTAGCAATTAAATACACTCATGTGTGGCTTTTGAGGGCAGGCAGCCAGATTCTCGCCGGCACCAGTCCTGGCACTCTCTCATTCTTTGCGAGCGTCTCTATTTGTCCTCCCTAAAACATTTTTATCAGAATGGAATGTGCGAACGAGCCACAGAAATCGTTCTCCACTGCAGGCAGCTGAGTTGAGTTTTCTTACCATCTGATTAAGATCCTCCTATGTTAATTAGTATCAAAAGAAACATGCAATAAACTTCTGCTGAAGCTAAGCTATCAAACATCAGCATCACCACCACCAATCCTCACAAGGCTTTCATACCACAGTCAGAACATAAACATTGACGTATCCGATCACAATGTCTAAAAAAGCTTCATTTCAACCAAAAGCATCTACTTATTACTGACACAAATCTGTTCGCCGCAGCACACTCGTGTGATCTCATTACGCATGCACAGGGAAGCACGGTAGAGCTGGTAAATCACAGATTTTATGTATACGTCTGGGGTTCGCCTAGCTGTGTGAGATACCATGTCTGAAAGAGAACTCCGCACCTCAGTGGGAAACCCTAACTGATGTTTAATTCTTGGGTTTTGTGGGTCAGGGTCGTACCTCCCTGTAGGATCTGGCAGCTGGGGTTGGCAGAGGGCCAGAGGAAGGTGGTTTCAACACGGGTCTGCCGCCAGGCTTACCACTTCAATCACATTCCGCCAGTCGCTTAACGCCCCACGACAGCTGACATATACCATGCTGCTCTCTGCTGCAGCGTTCGCTGTGGGACCTTCTTTCCTTCTGCAGTACCTGCAATAAAGATATGACAAAAAGTCTTTCCCTAGAGGATATTTGTTGTAGATAGAAACAGAGTGATAGTGATATCAGAATTCTGGTTATGATTATCCATTAACATTTATGCATTTGGCAGACACAGATAAAAAGCAATTTGTCAAAAAAATTTACACCAAAATAATTCTATTTATCAGATCTCAAATTAAAAAATGTCTTAAATACTTTCCAACATAAATAATGGTAACACTTTAGAGTAGGTAACACTTTATAATAGTAACAACTATTAACTATGACTTTCCATCAATAAATTCTTAATTTGCTGCTTACTTAGTTAGGTATTGAGTAGGATTAGGGGTTTAGAATAAGGCATTAATATGTGCTTAATTACCACTAATACAGTAGGTATGAAAAGTTTTTACTCTTTGTTATATTGCAGCCATTCAATAAAATCATTTAGTAAATCAAAAGCCCCCTTTTGATCTAATACAGCCATGAGTCTTTTGGGGCAAGATTTGGGGATCCTCTGCAATTTCTCCTTGCAGATTCTCTCCAGTTATGTCAGATGATTGTATGGTAAACGTTGGTGGACAGCCATATTTAGGTCTCTCCAGAGATGCTCAATTGGGTTTAAGTTTGAGTCATTCAAGAACAGTCACAGAGTTGTTGTGAAGTCATTCCTTCGTTATTTTAGCTGTGTGCTTAGGGTCATTGTCTTGTTGGAAGGTAAACCTTCGGCCCAGTCTGAGGTCCTG
>JAUMHP010000063.1:15143021-15166524 GCA_032361065.1 Enteromius trimaculatus
TTCTGAGCTTCGCAATCTCGTCTTTCTGTATACCTGTATATGGAAAGATGACAATAAAGTTCACTTTGACTTTGACTCGACTTTGACTTTGACTTTGATCTAATTAAAATTAAGAAAATAAGTAATTACACTAAAACTAAAATTCCATACATCAGTAACGTAATGATGAACGTATGATTCACGGTGGATTCTCATTTTAGATTTATTAAATATTACAATTAAATATCCTTTTGGCTGGTAGAATAAATTGTATATAAAAACAACAACACACAAATATTGATTAAAAAATTACTGATTAATGATGCTGACATGTTGTGCATGTTGTGTAAATGCATATGTTGTGCATACAGTATGCATAACTGTGTTACTGTAGCTCTAAAAAAGAGGAGACTTTAGCTTAAAGGCTTTGCTGAGCCAAAACCAGTGTGTTTGTGAGGTGAGGTGTCAGTTCTGAAGCTGTGAATAAGGCGCAGCAATTTCCATCCTCAGCCAGAGCACTTGTGTTTAAAAATACACTATTTCACAATCCTCCAGAGTGCTGGACGGAGGTACTAGGCTACATTTTCCTCTCGTCTGCAAACGTAAGCATTCCTTTGGATTACATTAAAACTTTGGTGTGTATGTGAAGTGAAACCGCTATGTTACTCTGACAGGCCAGGTTCTGTATGTTACTTTCAGTTAGTTCAGCACTAAACAAAGAGGATAAGTGCCCCAACTGTATCTCAGGAGAGATTTCCTGGAAGCATTCCTTGAAAAGCTTTACATAGCAGGGGGGAATACACAGAAGCCAACTGTACGGAAAAAATACACCCTGACAGAAGAACTGATAGCCAACAGACGTTATTAACCTTTGTAACAGAAAATTCTGATCTGGCACATCGAGTTACCGTACACTCCCCTCAAAAAGCAATCCATCTGGACAAGAATTACTGAACTGGAGATGCTCTTAAAAAAAGCCATTCAAATCAGCTAGTGCTCATGCTTAGCAGCATATGCAATGCCTTTCAAAGTAATGTTAAACTCCCAATGAGATTTATATGCATGACTTGGCCACTTCAGAACATATTTTTCGAAATTTTGGATGAGGGTAGTTTGAGCTGGAAATTTACAACATTGGCAATCGAATCGAAAAGCCGTAAATGATCGTCAAAAAGTTTGCCATATGATTGAGTACAGAATGCCGTGCTGGCCATCAATGTTGTATTGTTTATCACTGCCGCCTGTTTTGCTCCTTGTGTTTTTCCAAGTGGCTGACGTTTCTTATCTTCTGATCATGCAGAAACAAGCAGCAAGGAATGAAACTCTTTGGCAGCTTAACAAAGCAGCTTGGAAACATATCTGCATATGTTGCATGCGCGATACAGCAAATTCCTGATGAAATAACTATAAAAACTCCAAGGACAATATGTATTTCATATTTTACAAGGCTATTAATCCTTTAAGCTGCAAGGATTCTTCAACACAGTATTTGTAACCTGGATTGAAAAATTAATACCTCAAGCTCTTGTACACCACCAACATTTGTGTGTGTAGTGGTTAAACTGGAGGTAGGCTGGTAAATGGAAGATTCAGATTCAATATTCAAAGCATAACTACTGTTAAGACTGTTATTTTAGCATTACTCTTGTACTATTATAAATGTTTGTTAGAAATTAAATTTCAGTTTCAGTTTGTTTGTTTTTTTGGAGAGAGAGAGATTTGTCATCATTTTATATACTGTACTGTTTGTGTATATATATATATATATATATATATATATATACGTGTGTGTGTGTATGGCAATCAGATTACAGCTTTATTTTTTTATTATTATTATTTTAGAATTTAGCAATTTTTTTCCTTTATTTTATTTCACTTTCTGAAAAAGTCCTGGGTTGTTTCAACCCAATTTTGGGTCAAATACAACCTTAACTTATAACAACCTTATAAATAACAATAAAAATTATCCAATATTTTTGGTTAGTCCATATTTAAGCTAGGTTTAGTTTTTCATCTAATATTCTTTAATAGTTTTTGTTAAAAATATCAAGACATGGGAAATGAAAATCTGCTCTTTTTCTCAAAATGCATTCAAAACTACTACTCATGTACACCGAAAAATGTTACTTAGTCTACAGTACACCGTAAAACTAAGCATGACCCATGTAATTTGATTCCCAAACAAATGGCTATTATGACCCAATCCCATTTACTGAAGCAGAAACAGAGCTAAACTAATGTAATCAAAATGACTCTTTTTGTGAATCAAAAGCAATCAGTGCAAAGATTACAAAATCTTTCTCTAATGACCTCATTATTTGGAAACAGACCAATGATTGAAATTAAATGCAATTTCAAAAAAATAAATTTCTTTCTTCCTCAAAATATTTATAGTTCAGAAGTAGTAAAAGAATCATTGATGTAAGGACCCAGAATGGCTAAGAACTAAAATTGGCAGCAGTGTCATAACACACAATCATACAATTCCCAGCACTGTGATGAAGACAATGTCTCTGCATTATTGATTTATAACTGTTAGGCTTAATTAAAGAAAGCTGATTTCTCATCATTTTATGGTTATGCCAGTTGAGTCCAAACACATGTGATTGTGATGTTCTATTGAGAGATACTTCTGACACTGCTGAGAATCTGCAAACCCCAGTGACAGACACCGCAAAATCACTGCTTCTTGAAGTCATTTGTGGCCTAAATGTGCTGATATAAGCATCAATCAAATGCATGTTTTGTGACCAAAATTATGTACCAAGAACACATGGGATACCCAACAGTAAAAGTAGCTCTTTAACGGCAGCCTTTTAACCGCTTTTGCTATCAGACTCCTTTCCTGTTAGATCCGTTTTCTTGTTGCTGTTATATCATTATCGATTACTGACTGCCAAGTCATAAAAGCACATAAAGAGCATGCCATCCTGCCAGTGGCATGATGGGAATTGAATGCAGTGCCCTGCAGTGGAGGTACAGACCTTCCAGGTGCCCTGGATTTGTACAGAGCCATTAGCACAAGAAAAGGCAACCCGCAGAGTACAGAACGAGAGAGCATGCAGCTGTTGTCCCACAGCTTAACGGACACTATGCCTGCCACTAGTAATTTAGACCTGGGCAAAAAGAGAGAGAGGGGGGGGGGGGGGTGAAGAATGAAAGAAAGTCTATAAACTTTGTGGGTTAATCCCCCAGAGGTGGAAGCTATTATGTGAAGCATAGATAACGTACTGGAGCATATGGAAATGATCAGTGAAAAAGAGTGTGACACTCACACAAACACACACGCAAACAGACATGCACGCGTTATCTACATGCATATCTACGACTGCATGGATAAAACGTGTGGAGTGATTTACTAAAAGTTGAACTCAACATCCAGAAAATCGCATAAATGTGCACAAGCAAAGATATCTGAATGCAAACAGAAGTTTAAGGGCAGTATCCAAAACATACATATTTCTCAATCTGAAACATTCAGCTAAAACCAATTTTGTGCTAATTTTGCCTTCCGTTCACTCCAGGACACACACATAAATGCAGAACAAAAGCGTGGCTCGCTCCAGCACTGGAGCATGGCTGAGGAAAAGCTCAGTTTTCAGACTGGGATGCTTCGAGTTCCAAAGGGGCGTACATGAAAGAAAGCCTGCGCAAGGAGAGTGCCCAAGGATACACGGCGGTGCTCAATGTGAGGACAATTTAGGCCTGATGGAAAAAGTGGGATCAAAGGACCGAGCTCCATAATTGCACATTCCCCAACTAACACCGTGCCATTTGAAGAGCGAGCCAGACCTCCAGTCTCCTCAGAGAAACAACTACATTCATTCCTCTTAACCTAGCAGAGCTGCGCTCTCTGTTTCAGGGTTAGACACAAAAGAGAGGGAGGAGAATAAAATAGGGAGGGAGAGAAAGAGAAACTTTGCTAGGGATGGTGAACAAATAGATTTCTAAATAGGTTTCTGATTAAAGACTAAAGACCTACACCCAAAGACTCAAGAGTCAAATATTGATTAATAATATGCTTGTACAGCAATAGTTTTTTAGAGATCTAAAATGATCAAAATCTCATAATAATAGTACTTGGTAACATGTTTGGGGTTGTAAGATTTTTTTTTTTTATGTTTTTGACTGACGTTTTCCAAGACATGCATGCATTTATTATAGTGTAAATCACTGACCTTGAAGGGACAGTTGACCTAAAATGAAAATACTCACCCTCATGTTATTCTAAATCCATATGCTACCATTTTTGTAAAACACAAATATCTTTATGCATCGCTTTAGTCTGATGATACACAGTGCAACCTTTTAAGCAATTTAGATGGGCAACTTTTTATTACTTAAATAGTTGCCCAGTGTATCATCAGCCTTACATTTAACATTGTAATCATGTCTGTAAACCTCTGAAAAAGACTGAAAAAATCTTTGCAAGACAGTACCACTTATAATAACTATGTGGTGCTTTGTTTTTTAGTGCATTTTGGCATTTAATATTTTGTGTTTTAGGAACTTTTTTTTTTAAAAAACTAATTTTGTCTATTTGCAGCTTTGCATATTTGGATCAGAATATCACATCACCTCAATATGGCACCATTAAGGCATGCATCAGGGCTATCACATTCAGATTTATGGAGATATACATTTAGGATGGGTGGGGGACCTCTTGGAAATGAAATTCATGTTTGGCCTCAGTGCAGAGGCAATCACGGGGAAAACGATTCTCTTCAGGAGTTCTAACCAAGCCAATGCCCAGAGGTTATTAAAGAGTGTCATTAGCGGATAGAAGAATGAGGAAAAGAGCAATCGGGCAGCTCAATTCGCCATGCCAGCACTTTCTCTGTGTGGCCATAAAAGAAAAAAAAAAGAATAGTAGTGCCTTAAGAGTTGTAGTAACAAAAATGCTTCAATGGCACTCCAATTGTTTCTCTCTCTGTCTCTTGCTCTTTTAGCGGTCAACTCTTACTAGCCAATCTAGCAGAAATCTCAAATGACCTGAAGCCAAGTTTGGTTTGTGTGGGTTTTTTTCTGCTGCCTTTGGTGATTAGTGGAGATGTTTTGAAAGTGCACGTCCCCTCACACTTTTCAGAGGTCGACTTTGACAGTCCACAAGTGCTTGCTATTAGGATTTGCTTGGTTTTATGTTGCGTCTAGACGTTAATAGTTGGTTTGTGTTCGCTCTCTCACCGATTCCCATCCTTCTGTGTCCAACAGATGAGCCCCTCCTCTCCTATCCAAAACCAGACAGGGAGAGTGACGGTTTATGCTACTAATGAAATAAATACACACTAGCAAGTTCAGTCTGTTGACAGGATTCCTCTGGGTGGATGGAAACACACGAGCAAAAAGCCAAAATGTAATTTGTGAGGTTGAGGGACTTTTTCAAATCATGACAAATGTTGACTTCTACAACAAGTCTCTGTTACAAGGAGATAAGATCTGTTTTTTTGGACTTTGAAATTAATCGTGTAGTGGAAAAAGAACAGGAAATTGTGAGAAAATGGATGAGGGAATGAAACTAGCTAGATTTGAACTTGCATGTCCCATATGAGAACCACAGCCTACACCATTACTCTATCCAATGATTAGTTTTTCCCCCCCTTGTTCTTACAAAATAGTTCAATGTTTTTGGATATATTACCATGGCAACGCAAAAAATGTGGAGTAATTGAGTGCCCACCCAATTTTTCAGCAGCCCTGATTCCAGAAGCATTTTCCCATTCATTTTTCCCATATTATAATTCATGAACCAAACCAACCAGCTACAAGGTGAAACACAACATTATAAACTTTGATTTGAATCAAAATAATATGTAAAAATCACATAGCCTACACACATACATATTTAAGTAGCTTGAAAGCATAGAAAGATTGCTTCATACAAAAACGGGCTGAAATAATGCATGCTGATGGCTTCAACAGAAGCAAATACCATTGATTAACAACCTCATAGCTCACAGTAAAGTCTGTGTTTAATGGTTTATAAGTTATTGCTAAAAATCAAATTCGCTATGGAGAAAAAGCATTGGATTTTACTTCTGTGACCTGACTGCTGCACTCTACAAGTCTCAAAGTCTAGATGGCTCTTAAATGTCAGTCAAAGGACTTCACAAACAGTTCGGCCAAAATATAACTTCTGTCATCAGCTCTGCCATAAGAATTTTGTACCCTATCATTGAATAAAAAAAGAGAATATCTTCCTATGTGTTCTACAGAAAAAAGCAATAAAGGGTTGGAACTATCCCTTAAAGTTAAGACTTCTTTCACTCAACAGACATATTTCTGGTTAATATCAATAACTGATGTCTCTAAAATAGAGTCTATTGTCATTTCAAGCGATTCCAAAACAGAAGTGGCTCCCTATTCTCCCAGGCTGTGTTGTGATGCCCAACTCTGATAAAACCCAGGCCTGGGAAAGGCGGTCGGCAGGGGGCCTGACTTTTTGACCTCTGCATGCCCCCGGAGGTTCTTACACACCTCAATGGGACAATTGTTCAGCTGCCAACGTTTTCGTTACTGCGGAAGTGCGCACAAATCATTGGTTTGAGACAACTCGGATTTCTCCTCGATATTGACGTTAGAAACAATGCGTCTCATTATTACTTTGTGCTAAAGTCCATTCCACAATGGACTTAACTTGATAGCCGAAACCAGCTTTTCCCTGGTAGATGGATTGGCATTTAAGGAAATTCATGGTGGCAAAATATACCAGACGAAGCTTTTTTGCCCTCTCCGATCAAACTTTGAAGTACATCACATCAACAGATGAGAGGTAACTAATACTAGTCTTTTGAATCATGGCTACTCAGGAGTCGTGAGAAGAGCGTGTAGGATCTTAGACAGGTCAAGAGGTCTAAGATTTCCTGTTTACTGATGGAGGCCGGAGCCAACCTGAGACGCATCTCGTCTGTCACAACTGTTTGTCCGGGCTACCTGTGGTTTCCCTTTTGGGACTGTTTGTAAACAGATTAGCATCGCTATCAAACAGGCCGATGGGAAATACTTTCCTTGCTTATCAGAACACCTTACCTACAAAAAGACCACAGCAAACACGGTTCAGTGTGACTTAACAGGATGTTTATCAGTATTTTAGCAACGACGGAGATGGTTCTGTGCTTCTGAAGATGATGTGCTTCCTGATGAGATAAAACACACTGACTAAGATAAATATCTACAAAGACAAGGGAATTAAAGTTACATGTTTTACATAATGAACTGCTGCCAAAAAAAACATTTCAGAAACGAGACAAGATACTAATGACTTTCCCTCACTTTGAACAGTTAGTGAAAGCTCAATTGGTAGAATATAGAGTGCTGTAGAGTAAATATATTATATATTATATATAGGGAGGTAGTTTAAGTTAGTTTTGTCTCAAACTTTTTGCCAAACTATTATATATATATATATATATATACACATATTACCTCACATTTTTATATCACTGCTTCCCTAACCGAAATCCAGATTAGTAGAATTAGGAGAGTGAGAATTAGAGAATGAAAGTGAGAAAAAGAAAGATGAAATGGTTTAAAGGGCTTTGCTCTGTGATGTAGCTCATATCTAGAGAGTGCTAATGTGTAAACCTGACCCCGTGGGTCTAATTGGAGAGGTCCTGGAGGTCAAATGCCTCCCTAACTGTTATGATTTGTCACTCTTCACAGATCGAGTACCTCCGGAAACGAAAGGTCTTCTCCTGATCCACTGAGAACATACTAGGAGCCCCACTATAACATATACACACATACGCAGGATGTTCTCACAGTGCTCAACATCTTACAGCTTTGCTTACTATTTAGAGATGTACTTCTGATAATTTTAATTCTGATAGTTTTAATAATTTTCTATCATATTCCATGTAAAACTGCTAAATGTAATTTTAACCCTAATACAAATAAAATTATTTTGTGATCCTGTCAAGTTTAAGAGGAGGAAGAGAGTCATGAGGAATGGTGAGCACATGTCTCAAGCATCTAAAATTATTACGCAAGGAAAAATTGCTACTTTTTTTTTTCATGTGCTACACTCAAATTTACACTAATGCTCAGCTGTGCACAAAGAAGGTGCCAAAACAGTGCAAAATGTGCATACACTTTGAAACACTAAACTATACCAGCACTGAAGTCCACAATCCCAAAGACAGCAAAATAGGATGCCCCAAGGACATGTTCATAGTGTGGTTAGTTTGCTTTAAAATGTTGTTACCCCGTTTGAATCTCACCAGCACAAACACACTCTTATTTTACACTTAAAATCAGACAAATCTATTATTTCCATATAGTACACATAAAACTATAACACTGAGATACATTGTTACTTTTTTTTACCAGAAAATATCAACATTTATTATTATTTACATATTAATTATAGATAGACAGTAGATATGATTCTACTGATGCATTAATTTATCGATTTTTTTAAAGATAAAAAAATATCTTTACATCTTTAAAATTAATTTAAATTAAGTTGGAAAATGATTTTTTACGCTTTAAGTGAGTGGTTAATGCTGAAGTTAGAGAGTGAATTCACCCAAAAGTGAAAATTAGCCTGTCTTTACTTACCTTTGAAGCACCCTGGGTGCATGTTTCAGTCAAATCCAATCTGAGTTATATTAAAAATTATCCTGGCACTTCTAAGATCTATCACTGCAAGTAGGTGGTTCACTTTAACAGTCTGAAACATGTAATAAAGTGCACACAAACTTAACAAAACGTCCCCCCCGGGGTTAATAAAGGCCTCCTGTAGCAAATTTCAAACATAATTAGCATTTTATTTAACATGTTTTAGACTGTTAAAGGAAACCACCCGCATAGTTGCAATGATAGAGCTTAGAAGTGCAAGGATAATTTTTAATGTACTGTAACTCAGATTGGAATCATCTGAAAGAAGAAAGTCACATATAGGATGCTTCAAAGGTAAGTAAAACACAAACTAATTAAAATTTTAATATAAATGTAAAAAAGGCGAAAATGGGCATGTACATTTAAGAAAATAAGAATATATTTTTTGCATCCTTACTACATACTACAAGTTTTAGACTATTACTATAAATACTAAATTAGTCAACATACAGTAAACACAATTATTGGAGTGATCAATGTTGCATATAATTTCTTCGATTTGTGGAAATAATTCCCATTCAAATGAAGTGGTTGAAACCTAAACCAACATTTTTTCACATTGCATTTACAGATATATGAAGGGAAGCGACGCTCCATAGAGATTTATTGAAACTCCACCAATTACCTAAGAGCACTCAGCCTGATCCTCCTTTAAGTTCCCCATCCATTTACATTAAACTGCAGCATTATCTCCCTTTCCTCTTTAATAATGGGGTTTGTTAATGATTCTTCTTTGGGATTATTAGTTTAGCTACATTCTCCACATAGAGAAGAGTCATTCAGATGGACAATGTTTGTTCGAGAGTATATTGGTGGCCTGATATTCTGTTTCTCAGCTCTGGCATTTTAATGCAAACACCTTTCATAATAAAACTCTAATCAGTCATAATTCTTTCAATCATAATGCTGTTTCAAAACCACACAAGTAGCTTAAAATGTCTTGGGCATTAAACAAAAAAAAGGTTTTCATTGTGCAGTTTTAATGTGCTGTTTCTTATTTCCAGGGGAGCGATGTACAAGCCAGATCCCCAAATCTGTGCCAGTAAGTCTCAATGCTATTAAATTCAAAATGTCAACATTTCAGCTGTACTACAGCTATAACGCTGCACATAGCGTCATGTTGCACAGTCCCTTTCATAATGAGCACTATAAATTAAGCGAACTCTTTGCCCTATGCTGCATACCCTCTTTCCTCTTCATCTAGATCTACAAATGGGAAAATTCCAGTTTGCGATCGAGTCCAAGAGCAAAAACTCTTTCTCAGTATGAGAGCCCAGCCCAGTCGCTATACCAGTCGAAGTCTGTGAGGCCTGCTGCTAGCCTTTTCAACCACTCCACCTACTCCCATGATGCATTACTCAACGGGACTTCCCCTAATGATCAGAAAACGAGGAAAAGGAGGAAAAAAAGCCAAAGGATGAGGCGCTGTCTGGCTGTGTGTGTCTGCAAACGGCAGAAACAAGGGAAACAGTGTTGTAGACTAGCTGCTGCAGTAAGACACTTTTTGTGTTTGTAATGAACAAACTAAATTTATAGTAAAAATCTAGAAATCTATATACTAGCTCTATACTAAAATCCACAATAACGTAATGTACAGATATTCACTATGATGATGATCGTAAACATGGCTAATAAACCTAAACTAAAGACAATCCATTAAACATTGACTAAACAACTTGAAATGTTTAATACTTAATTAATAAGAAACTATTAAATATAAATAAATATAATGAACATAAATATCTTACACTTTTATATTTTTAAGAAAACTTCTCTTTTTTTACAGTGATTAAGGTGATTCATACTTTTTCTCCCAGGAAAACACAAATGTATAATAAAATTCAATATATTATTACATCACTTCTTCACCAATGGATCCTGTGTGGTGAATGGGTGCCGTCAGAATGAAAGTCCAAAAAGCTGATAAAATTATCGAAATAATCCATAAGTAATCGACAAGACTCCAAAAACTAACGAAAAATCTTTCTCTTCTGATTCAGACAAGACAACAAGACAACAGTGTAGAAAGCAATATTATGGAGAGAAGAATTGAGTCTGAAACAACAGTGTGAAGTTAAAAAATCTCTCATCATGCTGGAGAAAATTTATTCTGCACTTTGAAAATGATAAGCAGCAATTGCCCATGACCATGCCAGGTTAAAATATATATATATATAATAATATGTATATATAGCATCAGTCAGCTAGATCACTTTTGTTGATGCAGACATCACATCCTAGATAATAAGCAGGTGAATTGAAAATCACTGGTGCATACCGTTGTAATCGAAGCTGGAATCTGCAATTACATATGCCATCCTGGAAATGTGTGAAAACAGTGATCAAGAAGATAAAGCCAGTTATTTTCCAACTATGCACAAGAAAATCTACTACAACGTTTCTGATTTTCAGTCATTCTAATAAAACACTGCTGATTAAATGAAATTGTCCACACCATCTGTAAAGCAATAAAAAAATCTGTTTAAAATGAGGATAAATTACGGGATAGAATAAAATACACTAATCTGAATTACAGGGTGGTTCTTCTGTTTTTCAGTGTAAAAAAAAAGAAGAGAAAATTAGATGCTGCCCTGTACTTCGAAAGCAAATGAATAAATGTGACAAAAGCATTTGTCAAAATTACATGCATATTGAAAACATGGCAGTAACATGATGTGTAATTCAAACTGTCTGACAGAGCAGTTAGTGGTGTAAGACAAATTTCTATTACAGATTTGTACATGTTGTACATATATATATATATATATATATATATATATACTGCTCAAAAAAAATAAAGGGAACACTTAACACAATGTAATGTCTCGTTTACGTATTGTAACCCTCGTTTCCTGAAGAAGGGAATGGAGACATCACATCGGTGACCGACGAATAGCGAGATTCCTATTCGTCGGTCACCAACGTGACTCGGAGTGACCGACTGAAAGGGAACTCCAAATCAATTACACTTCTGTGAAATCAAACTGCCCACTTTAGAAGCAACACTGATTGACAGTCAATTTGACATGCTGTTGTGCAAATAGAAGAGACAACAGCTGGAAATTATAGACAATTAGCAAGACACCCCCAATAAAGGAGTGCTTATGCAGGTGGTGACCACAGACCACTTCTCAGGACCTATGCTGTACTTTCACTCTAGTGGTAGCATGAAACAGAGTCTATAACCCAATCAAGTGGCTCAGGTAGTGCAGCTCATCCAGGATGGCACATCAATGCGAGCTGTGGCAAGAAGGTTTGCTGTGTCTGTCAGCGTAGTGTCTAGAGCATGGAGGAGCTACCAGGAGACAGGCCAGTACATCAGGAGACATGGAGGAGGCCAAAGGAGGGCAATAAGGAACAGTGCAAGGAGGAACAGAAGGAGCACTGCCAGAGAACACTTTTTGCATGATAGAGTTTAGTTGGCATCTGCAGATAGAACAGCGGTGACCGACAGTGGTTTCTGGAAGTATTCCTGGGCCCATTTAGTAATATCAATGACAGAATCATGCAGATATGTGATGCAGTGTTGTCTGAAGGCCAGAAGACTACGAGCATTTAACAAAGGTCTTGCCGGTTACATGCAGAGATTTCTCCAGTTTCTTTGAATCTTTTGATGATGTTATGCACTGTAGATGATTTGCAAAGCCTCTGAAATTTAACGTTGTTCTACAATCTTTTCACACACTGTTTCACAGATTGGAGAGCCTCTGCCCACCTTTGCTTCTGAGAAACTCTGACTCTCTAAGACATCTTATTTTATAGCTAATCACATTACAGACCAGATGTCAATTAACTAAATGAGCTCATTTAGTGGCTCACACTGTGAATATAACATTGCCTCATGTGATATGATTTTATTCAAATGTAAAAAAAACATCCAGACATTTTCAGAATGTGGGTTGTATTAATGAAATATACATATGTAGAAACATCTGGGTAATTTTAGAGAATGAATGTGCATCATAGAGCAAACATGCCTTTTCCCACACCATTCAACATTGACATTCATTACTCATGGTCGTATCTCTATTACATTTTGGAATTTTGCCCAAGATTAAATCTCTCAGCAACATGAATAGGGGCATGTCACAGAGATGTGAACTGTGTGCAACGATTATGGATGTTTTTATAACTAATTTTCAGAAAAACCTTTAAAGGGAAAAATTTTTAAAAAGTGATGTCTATATTTTTTCTGTGACAGAAATACTTCCTGACATAATATGCATAGAATCTCCATGACTAAAACACACCCTTTGGAAATGATTTAATGAGAAACCTGCATCGTCACTGATATCTGTGGCTGAGCATGCACTTGCATGATTGAGACTGCACATGAATAAAAATGAAGTTTTGGCTCAGCGCAGACATATTTCCTTCATAAAATAAATATGAACCTCAACTAAAGCACCAGGACTGTCTCCGAATAACAAACAACACCATATATTTCCCTGTTGAGCAAAAGGCATCAGCTGTGAAAACAGACGTCCACCTAAAAAGACACGACAAGGAGACGTCTCCAGCATTCCCGCAAACAATATAGCAAACCTCACCTCACACAGCACTTCCACTATACTGACAACATTTACTGTAATAGACCCCCATCTGATTTTTCTGTTATCTCTACAAAGTACAATTTAACCAGAAAAAAATACAACTTTCTTAAGCCAAAATGATAGGAACACTAGTATTTTCACCAGTCCGTTATTTCAGTGTTTTATAGTAATGCATCAGTAAGAAATATCAGTTTACATTTCCAAACATTAATTTTGCCATTAAACGTAATAATCCAGTGAGATTATTGTCTGCACAAGGAGTCTGATAACAGCCAGTGCTCCACACAGAGATCTGATCTCATCATCATCAGTCTGTCTGGAATGACATGAAGTAACAGAACAAACTGAGACTAAATCCAGAAGAACTGTGGCAATGTCTCAAAGATGCTACAAGAAACCTATCTGCAAAGCTAGAGTACTGTTAAAACATTTAGGCACTTGTGTAAACGAAAAGCAGATTTTGCCCTAGAAGCACTTGTGCATAGTTTATCAGGAAGCTTTGCAGGAAGGACACTTGAAGCATCTTGGATATGCTGCCACAGTTTCCTCATGACTAATACATTAATTAAAAAAAAAAAAAAAAAATTACAAATGCAATGTAATTCAACAGAAAAAAAACAGTTATACAGACACGTACATTCGTTTAAAAAATGATCTCATTTTTTTATCATTTTAAAAAGAAAGACAGAAAGAAAGAAACTTGAAAAGCCACTTGAAGCTTTCTCAGTGAAATTCGTGACATTTGTCTGAGTGGGCTCTTGTCTTTCTCCAGACTTTACACACTCTGTTTCCACACAGATACCCTGCGGGGGAAGCTGGGATCAGGGGCCTCACTCGTCCTTCCCTCTCTCACTCTCTCAAACACATGTTCAGAACCTACGCCTGCCACACAGAGCCCCAGGGATCCATGCAGTGGACTCCAGGGGGAAAAAAGGCTGCATGTGCCCCACAAGGGGCCAAAGGTTTAGAGGCCAGACAGAGAGCTCTGGAGCCCGTCATTGTGGCCCAGACTGTGGGGGTGTGCATTCACATGCAGAGTACTGCGGAGGCCAGCTGTCAATCAGCAGAATCTGACACATCTACATGGTCTGCATGCATCATAAAGGGTGTCCATTTTCAGTCAGTCTGCTCAGTGATTGAAAGCTAATATTAAGCAATTAATCTATTAATATTCATTTTCTTTTAGATTTTATATTACATAAATATAGTTATTATCATATCAACATTTAAAAAGAAATTATGAACTGTCATACACGTTATTTAAAATGTGCAAGTAAAAGAATACTAAATTATATATATATATATATATATTAAGTTTTAGTAATTTTGTTGTGCACATTTGTGATATTAGATGTTTATTTAATGTCAATACATCGTTTCATGAATAAATTAAAGTAAAAATGTTTCTAACAGTATGGTTTTAGTTTTAGTTTCAGCTTTATTTAACTAAAATTACCCTGATATATGATTTGAACGGACAAGTTTAAGCAGGATGACAACTGTCAGTCAAGCCCAAAGGGAAAAAGAGTGGTAACAGCAATGTAGAGCTCTCTCACACATAAACCACTACCCAAGCTTTGTCAAATAAATGATACCCATCTCATTTCAATCATCAAAGCTATAGGGTTTAGGGTCTTTCACTCCGTACGTCAATCAACGCCACTCACGGTTGCTTGGATGGCGAAACACTATCCACAGGCGCACACGCATACACAGACACACACACCTCACTGGCTCTGTTCTGCAGCTTCATTGATTTGCCCTCTATTCTTTCTGTTCACAAAAGATTCCTTCAAGTGCCACAGTGACAATGGCCTTAAGATCATCAGAGCGTAATGATTGCTGTCCAATGAGTGCCGCTTCGGGATTAATTGAGCCAGAATTAATTTGGGGAATTTCAGAGTACACTGAAAGGAGACTGTGCTAAAGAGCGGATAGATTTCAGGTAGCCGAGGGCAGATGTCAACATTTTACATTTCTAAAAATGTATTTGAGAAGCAGAACTGCAGAAGATGTAGATAACCCCATATTTAATCTCTGACGAGGCTAAACACAAGCTTATGATGGATAGAAGTACAGTGCATTTAGTGGATTATTCTGTTGTTTATCCAAAATGTTTTATTCTTTCATTATTTGCTCCTCCTTGTTATAATACCTTTGATCTTCAGAACACAAATTTAGTTATTTTCAATAAAATCTGAGAGAAATCATTTTTGAGTGAATTAACCCTTTAACAACACATCAATTGTTTAGGTGATGAGTGTCTTTACAAAAGACTTTAAATAGACTAAATTAATCTTATCTTATTAATCATTTCTTTAATTTGTATTTTCAAGCATGAATCTTAAAAAAAGGAAAAAACTATAGCCAGGACAAGAAAAAAACATATAATTGTGGGTGTAAAAATAGTCCCAAAAGATAAACTAAATGCAACACTTTGCCATAATCTTAATTAGATCGGCCTATTTTAGCTGAAGATGTTTTAAGAAAATGTTTTTGCACTACAGGCGATCATTCAGAGCCAGTATTTCTTTGATGTTCTCTCACTAAAAAGGTTTTACCTCAGAAGATTTCGTGGAACCTTGTTCTCTGTGGTTTGTACACGAAGTAAATGTCAACAGGACTTTATAGGAACAAGGAACAACTCCTGCAGACCTCTTCAGTCTTAATGGCTGTCTCACATGTCACAGTTTCCACCCAGTGTGTTATAAAAGCAAATGCGATTACAGTGACTAATTCAGCTAATTACTCAATCTTGAATTTAACTGAAAGTAGTCTACAAATGAAGTACTGTACTCTTTGTATGATTAAACTCTGAAGATTAAAGTTATTCATTTAATATAAAATGACTTAAATGTAAGTTCCCCCCCAAAGCACGTTTTTGCTTAAAAGGAAAATAATTTATGCCCAGCAGTCATGTTTTATAACTCAATATGATGTCAGCCTAATTTTATGATCATAAGCAGCCACATACACACCCAGACATGGAGCAAAAACATAAAATTTACAAACAGCTACTCAAGTTCTGATAAAATTACCAAGGGATAAGGGAAATAAAAGAGCGGACAGAATTCCCTGCGGGCAAATCCCTGTCTGGGTCCAACACAGTAAACAAATTTTGCTCAGTTCATCACTGCATTACAGACAAACAGAGACGGTGATTCAACTTCCATGTGACTTGCCTGCATGGCCTTTTTCTTTCAATGATTGCCAACAGAGCGACCGATAGACAGGCTCCTTCGCGTCACACTTCATACCACCTGCATGTTGACCTGCTCCAGAGGTTTTACCGCGAAGAGCATGTTCTCAAACCACACGTGTGCCATTTGGCTCTCCTCATAGTAGATGGTGGCATGATAAGATTTGACTTCCAACAGAATCATGATTGAACACGACGTTCTTCTGGCTACATTCGTGTTCGTGTGAGTGGGTTGATCGGTGGCTCAAATTAAAAGAACAGATTGGCAGAGAAGTGTATCTGACCTCAGTGTGCCTTGTTCCTTTGCCAAAAGAATCATTTTAAAACTACCAGCAGTTACACCAAAACTGCTTCACTGTCTACTTCCTATAGAAAGCTGCTTCTTATGGCAGCATCATAACTGCAGTGGAACATCTTGAGCGATACCGAAGCAGGAACTCTGTTCATCTACTGTGCATTACTTATTTTATACTATATTACCTTTCAGTATTAAATGAATTACAAGAACTATCATGAAAGCATTAGAGCTAATCCAGAGACATTATAAGGTAAGTATATAAATGAGTGGGAAAGGAAAGGAAAAGAAAGGAATTCCCTTGAATGCATATTCATTTTATGCTTGCTTTGAGCTAAAGAGCATAATTTGTAACTTTTAGATTGAATTCCTGATATAAACTGACAAAACGTTTAAGAAATTTCATTCTTTCTCCTTTCAAGTAGGTAAGAGCTGTCAGAAAGATGAATAGATGACTGGGGGGCATTACAAAGATTGCCACTGAGTGAAGTGACTTGACTTAATGTCTTAAAAATAAAAAACAAAGAAAGAGGACTGAGAATTTTCCCATGTCACCAATGTTTACTATGATATTTGATGCATAATTAAGAACATTTATTGTTTGACAAAGTGTGTAGTGTTTTATGTTTAAATTAATTTATGGATGGAGAGTTGACAAAGCTTTTTTTTTTTCAACAAATTGTATATCTGTTGCTGTACAGTACAGCATAATTAATACATTATGTCTCTTGTCGTCCCCTCTCATCACAGAGATGTTTGAGTTCTGAGCTGCTTGTATTTTTTATTTTTATTTTATCTACATGCCACACTTTTCTACTTCAATCTAGCACTTTACTCCTAATTAGTCTGAGAACAATCTTTTCAGATGACGTACTGTAGATTTCAAAACAGATGTTTTCTCATCAGCATTCCAACAGCTTCAATGGCATTGGCAACATTTCACCTTCTGTTCTTTCACATCGTTCTGTTGTTTCTTTTTGCTCTTATCTTTCCCACTAGCACATGCACAGCACGTTAATAGACCCTACTACACGCTTCAAGTTTCAACTGTTCTCTGTCTGCAACACTATTTTTTTGTTAGCTGAGTCAACTACACAAGCCATAAACCACTATGTCCCATAAAAAGAATTACAATGTAAATAGTGTGTGTATGTACAGTATATACTGTATACAATAAAGTTGAATATTTTAGCTTGGGAATTTTCTTAAATTTGGTTGATTTGATACAGAATTAATTATTAACATTAAGAATTATATAAAATGCAGAAAAAGCCCCTAAAGAATGTTTGAGCATTACAAGTTTTTCTTTTACTGGACATGTGATGCATCCACTGTAATTTACACCCAAACAAAACATCTTTTTAGCCATCAATCCATCATGAAGGCAGGAAGGACAGGCTCATCGGTTCAGCATTAAACACTCGCTGATACACTTCATTGAACTGTGCACTTCCTGAAACCCAGAGATGCCACCAAGATACAGTCATTCACTAATAGATTCCATTTCTCCAAACAGATCAAAGGGCATGTACTGTATATACAGTCACCTAACAGCAACTTAACAATAAAAAATTTATATTAAATAATAGCTTTAATAAAACCTCTAATTTCTCCATCTTTGGGGACAATAAGATAAACACCGGTTTATAAGTTGCAAATCGCTATTATTTTAGTGTTTGGCTACGCTGCTATGTTTCTACAGCTGACTTTACTGGTACACTTGGTTCTCTTAAATTACAGTGGGATTTTGCCATTTGTAAAGTTATGAAAACAGTATCAATCTGATTTTACCCGCCTCCAGTACTTCATACATTCCACAAAAGGGAGAACACATGAAAAAAAGAAAAGGAGGAAAGAACCCCTCACACATAAAAACATACATCATCTTACAAAGCTGCCTGGACCACTTGAAGTTATTGCTTTATGTGTTCATATGAGCTGTGTGGATTGAAAAGGATTTTGTTTACTTTGAAACTAAATGGAATGTCTATGTTAGATTTATTAATACTGACAGGACCATTTGGAAACAATCATCAGAAGTGTCATGGAAAAACCGCTACGTCATGGGCTGCTAGAGGCTCCACTCCGCCAGCATCAATATTTTCACCCAGCTTCAGCATGTCTGTCGGCTGACGATGTTACAGTTTCAGAGCGAGATACAAGCTGTAAAAAAAAAAACGGTTGATTAAACCAACTAATGCAGAAACCACTTAACCACACATGGTGCACCTAAACACCCACACAGTAAAATATTTCAGGTTGACTCAATGCAGTATTTTAGTAACCAGGGTGTTGATGTAATGCATGACCAGATTGTGGGTTTTTCTTTTCTGTAATATTCCGCAATAAAACAAAATGTACTTTTTTGGTCACAGGCGAGAAATTCTTTTAACTAAGAAGGATCCAAATTCACCAAAAGAAGCACTAATCAACTTAACATTGACTCTCAATAAACCACAACTCTTTGCAACAAAACTCCCTACAAAAAGTCAAAAGCAGTAGACACAGCTACAACATCTGTTAATTCTAAATAGCAATTATTTGCTTGCTCTAAAATTATTCACTCGCAAGGGCTTATGGGTATTTCCCCAGCCACAAAGCTTACTAGCAGATGCAGCAATATGAAGTTCATAGCACTTAAGCCTTAATAGCTTTACAACAGTTAACTTAGAGTTTCCAGATCACAGACATGTCCACAGAAAATAAAGAGACAATCCTGCGTCATTTGCAAAAATACTCTCTCAGCAATTAAGGAACTGTAGTAAATGTTTTTTTTTTTTTTAATCAATACTATCCATATTTAATTAGAAAGTCTTACTTAAAGTAGCACACCATAATGATTTGTATGATTTGAGCAGTCAACCACAGGTGTTATTCACATAACTGAAAAAGAGTGCATAAACTGATTTGCTGAAAAATATAAAATAAATACATTTGTCCACTTTTTGGATGCCCTAATTAAATTGCTTTGTTATAGTGATGGTTGGATTTTGGGGTTGGTGGTATTAAATCAATTGTCTGTGTGTGCTAACTGTTTATTTAAAGGAATATATTTTAATCATGTCCTCTTAAATAAAAGAACAGCATCTGTTTATTTCTGCATTTATCTTTAATATATGTGACCACATCTGTGTGGTCCACAGAACCAGTCAAAAGTGTATTATTTACTTATTTTCCTGATTTTTGGCATAAAAATGACCCATAAAAATTATTTTTGCCTATTCTTAGACGTACCGTGCCTTAAGACCAGTTTTTGTGGTCCAGGGTCATATATTGTAACACTCTTCTTCAGTGTCCATAAAGAAGATCCTTAAACTGACATAAATACATAATAACTTTGATGTCCAGATAAATGTTTACAATTTACAATGTGCACTTTTACTGTAGACACCTTTATAAGGGTTATGTATAATCTCAATTCAAAACAAATATTTCAAGAGGCTCTACCTGTTTAATGATGAAGTGCTGAAGTAGGGCCTTTGAACAAATATGCTCTCTAAACACTTTTATGACAAATTTAGCATGAACAAGAAACATTAAAGCATCTGTTTCTACACTCTTTATCAGTTATGAGTTTACAGGCCACCAGGCTGCATTTCTTCACACTACTCAGGAGAAAGAGAAGGCAAGTTTGTTTGACAGTTCTCATGCCTCCCACCGCTAGCTGCTAAATGGGGCAGACAGGCGGGTGAGTAGCAAACTGGGTTAGTATCAACTGAGACTCTCACTACATCCTCTGAGAAATCCGTAACTTCCTTCTAGCTCTAAAGTGAAGAGCAGAACATTTAAACAGTGATTGCTGACAGTTTAACAAAGTGTTTTCAAGTTAATTAGCAACACATCTCTCATTACAAGCAGAGCCATTACTGTGTAAACATACTTGGGCAAAAGAACACAAACGCTACTGACCCAACATTTACACAGGCACCACTACCTCAAAGGCCTAGTGAAAGTAAAAAGTTTTGCTTTCAGCGACCTGCAGAAGCAACAAGATGTTATTCAATCTAGCTTTGATTTGTTTAAGCACACAGACACAATTTTGCTGTCTGAAAGGATGTCACAGGTCAAATCAGAAAAGCTTGCATCACTTGGATGACATGCTTACTGAGGGATAATTAATAGATTTTAAATAAATAAAAAGCAGAATGAAATACTAATGAAATACTATTACAATTTATTATTTTATTATATTGATTAAATAAAATATATTATAGGATAGCACTTCAATGGGGTCAGTCACACTGATCAGAAAGAACAAGAATGAAAATATGAAAAATAATGTATAAAAAATGTATAGTGTGAAATAGAATAGGTCAAACAACAAACAAATACGTAGAGTACAAATATTTAAAATAACTATGTGTATTTAAAAATAAATAATTTATTATAATAAGTATTGAAATAAAGTCAACCGTACAAGCAATAATAGTGAAGTAAAGATATGTAATAAATAATTAAATAAATAAAACAATTTTAAAAATGTAAAGTGTGCATTAGAACTATAAATACAAAGATGTAAAGTACAAATATTTAAATGAATTTTTAAATGTTTACAATAAAATAATTTCTGTATTTAAAATTATAAAAATAAGTATAAAAAGTATATGATTGGGTAACTATGAACTCAGTCTGACAATAAGCAATAGTGAAGTACAGGGAGACAAATCTAATACATTTTAATAAATAAATAAATTATTGTGCGAATGAGTAAGTGAATGAATAATGTGTGCACTACAATATTTCTGTTAAATTCCATCAGACAGGCAACAATGTTAAATTACAGGAAAAATTATGTTTAAAAAAAATTACAGGAAAAAATTTTAAAAAGTACAAAAATAATTAAATAAATGCCATTCTGTGCACTAGAACAATCTTACGAAGTTACTAAAGTCAATCCCATTTTCATTCTTGTTATACACAATATAAAAGTACACCATTAATCAGAACCGCAGACACTGCTAGACGCCTAAACAATCTAACTTTATAAAATTAAAGATGTCTTGGAAGAGGATGAAAGGATTAGGATGGCCAAAAGGGAAATAGCAGCGGAAGTGCTTGATAAAGTCAATCAAAACCCCCTTTTCCTGTGGATGGGAAATGTAAATAATTAGCCTCACGAGGCCCAGCAAGTCATTTCCTGTCCAAGGAGGACACAGTTCCACCTCATTGAGAATCTGTCACATGGCACCCTGAGCTTAGTGAAGTGGAACCCTCCCAAAGTCCCGCAGAATTCTGTTCTCGGGGGCCGGTGTGGGAGAGCTTGTGTTGTTTCAGTGCGTGCAGAGAGATACAAGCGAGCGCTCCTCACTTCCTCCGATCCGTTCCCTCATCACATCAATCATCCCCATTCCTAACATTGTGATCACAGTGCCAGCAGTTCCATGCTTGTTTTCCTTCCTCTTTCCCGCTCACTTTTTTTTTCATCTGTGGATGGTCTTTCTCTCACGCTAATGTTAGCCCGGACACAGAGGGCGCTGGGCATGAGGGGTTTTAGCGGCGACATGGGTTTCCCACACAGCTGTGCTAATGCGACCCTTCACGCACGGCTCAAGCATGTACAGAGGAGGCACTTATGTGCATAAAGTGAGAGCATTCATCAGGGCTTGAGATGGCCCACTCGTCGCTGAGGAAACAGTGTGTCATTTGACTTGTTCATCTCCCCCTGCCAATATCCACTTATCAGTTTAACATTTTTGTTTCTCCGTCCTCTGCTGACTAACGCTAAGTGGGGAATTTATGGTCTGTGCGGACACTCTGGCTGGATTCACACACATGCAGAATACAGTTGACAGTCTGTTTTAAAGCGCTAAAAACTGTTACGTTCACACATAATCCAGTTTAGACAATCGAAGTGACTCTGGACTTGCAATCTTGAAATTCTGAAAGCGAGAACCGTTGTTTTGTAATAAAAATAACAGCTGTATTTATGACTCGTAACTGACAACTGCACTCTAGAAATGGAGTGACTCCAGATTAACAACTGAATTATTGTGCTTTGTGAACAATTGTCACGCCATCAAATTGTGTAGAGCCTGACACAGTTGGTCACCCGCACACAAACACACCCACCAGCACTACTGACCTGAGAACAGTCACTTACCCACGTTCTCAATCACCTGACTTCTAATCAGCGGCACCTGGAAGACATAATCAGGCAGCTTTAAAAGCCTCACTCACTGGTTACATGTTGGCTGGGATTGAGGTAAATTCTATCCTTCTTACCTTCAGGCCTCCAAGTGACTCTTCGTATCTGGTTTGCTCTCACTGATCATTGTACCATTGAGTGTGTGTGTTTTATACAGCCAAGGAGTATCTACGGGTGTCAGATTCCCACTACTCGGAATCGAACGCTAGGATTCACTTACCCGACTCACTTACCGGGGATTTGTTATTCACCGGCTCCACGCATACTAAAGTCTTTTCTGAAACACCGTCCACCAAAGTTTCACGTGAGTCGATATCACACTTACCTTTGAATACTCACCGTCTCAATTACCTGTGATTGCAGACCTCTGTCCGAACGACTCGTTATCCACCGGATTCTCCTGCTAAAGAATAAGACGTCATCTCACTGAAGGGACTCTCTACAGGGAAGTTAGGAATCGACTCACCTTAACATCATTCCCCGAGCAGTGATCGGTGTGATTCACTCGAATGAACAACGTTCATCTTGCAAAGATTCAAAGACTTTTCCCTTCATTTTCAATAAACTTCTCAAGTCTTACCATCAAGTCTCTTCCTCCTTGCTCAGAGCGTTACAGAAATATTGTTGTTATGCTACACACTAAAAAATGCTGGGTTATTTTTTCAACCCAACCGCTGGGTTGAGACTGTTGGGTCATTTTATTGGGTTATTTTCTC
>JAUMHP010000063.1:15176397-15218100 GCA_032361065.1 Enteromius trimaculatus
AGTCCATATTTGACCCAGCGTTGGGTTACCAAAATAACCCAAATTGGGTTGTTTTAACCCAGCAATTTTTTAGAGTGTATATTCATAAATAATATAGTTATGAATAAAAATAAAAAAAATGGCATTCTTTAACCAAAGTGACAGTTCAGATTAACAACAATTTGTCCTTCAGTTGTTCATAACATTATTCATAACATAAATTGTGTGTGAACATAACATAACAATGGTTCTGTTCTTACAGCCCTGATAAACCAAACTATACTCTCAAAATTTTTTTGTTAAACTGGAACCACTTTGGTTATTTAATGCAGTTGTTACTCATAAATAAATGATGCGTGAACACAACAAAATAATGCTTCTGTTCACTGTTAACCAAACTCACCCAGTACTTGTTTTTTAATCTGAAGTAACAGTCATAAAACGCAGTTGACACTTATATTCATAACTAAAGTGACTCTGGACTAAATTTTGAAAGAGTTTGGTTAATTATTGCTGTGTAAACAAAACAACAGCAAACAACCAGTTGTCATCATTTAAGGCCATTATCATTCTCTTCTGTATATATGACCAGAAAAATTAATTTTTCTAACAATAAATAATAAGAAAATTCATTTTGTGCCTTGGTAGATTTATACCAGTAATTGTGGCATTATGTAAAATTATGATTGCCATCATACACAGCCACTGACTACAGTAAGTGAATATTAGGATGTGTATTATAACAAACCATTAATTTGGTCATAGTTTTTCTATTCTATCTACTTGTTTCCTTTGCCTTTGCGACGTGTATTGCATTAGGCTATGAGACTTAGTGCTTGCATGTTATTGCTCTTTTGTTGTTTTTGATTGCCTCTATTGTCTTCATTTGTAAGTCGCTTCGGAAAAAAGCATCTCGTAATGAACAAAATATAAATGTAAATGTAATTTTTTTAATCAAAATCCAGAAATCAGCTTGTTTTCAAACTGTTTTCAGCAAATGTGTCACAATCGCAGATTTATTAGGCTGCTTATAAGACAGGGCTGAAGAAGACCGCCTAGGGTTACAGTTACTGCCATTTGGTTATATTTCCATATATTTCGGTTATACTTCATCTGTATGTGACAGAGTTCATGCTAATCACTGAGAGAGAAAGTGACGACAGTATCTCGTATTAGCATTAGCCAGGGATGATCGGCTCACTGAGTGCGTAGGCAACACAAGTCATCTCTGCCCCCACCTATGACCGGATCAAAACTCTGGATTAATGAGCACGTCCTAAACTGAAACACAAGTTAGTAAACGTCATTTTGACTGACACGCACAGGCCTACTGTCATCATGACACACAGACCTACAATCACATTCACTCTCATCCTTAATCCACTTGAATCGTTACAAAACTGACGTACAGTACAGCTGAGAAAGAAGGCTTTAGCAATGCCATCGTTTCTTTATGGCATCACTGGGGATGAAGTTATACGCCTGTGGCAGACAAGAAGCAACAGTATAGACCATGATACAACATAACACCTTCTAAGCAGATTTAGGCTCAATCTTCCTGCCTATCTCTTCCCTCTTGGCTGTATCTCAGGGGAATGGAGAAAGAACAAAACACAAATAACCTTATGAAAATATAACTAGTACTATATGTGAACACCTGTTGTGTCAAGTTTAATGTCATTAATGCAGAACGTCATGTGTCTTTTGCTGTAAGTCCATAACTATGTTATCTTGACATCAACCATTCTATGAGACACTTTCAGTTTTATAACATATCATTCAGATTATTTATTATGCCAGATTAATGCAATTATAAAGCTGATGGTATATAATAAAAAAAAGAGTCATAAACAGTTTGTTTAAGTAGCCTATTTGCATTTACATAAAATAAACTTTATATAACATTATTTATTAACTTCAAAATAACAAGAAACAGCATGGCTTTGTGAAATATAGTGCAAGTTAATGTAGGCTATTATGCGTAACAGCAGAATAAAACAAGACCTTATCAGTTACAATTAATGTTCAACGGGTGTCATATAAGCATAGCAAGACATGGCTTCATTTTTAATTTGCATAGATAGATAGAGAGATAGATAGGCATGCTTATGCATTTGTTATCCATTATTAATTGCCGTTGACACCAAATGTAGCCTGCCTATTAAAATATAATTCTCGCCATCAGTGAGACCTATAATCCAATAATCAAAGCAGTATTTGTTTTACTTTCCTGTAATCAAAGTAGAGCATTTATTTTATTGAAGCGCATCATTTCAATTCACATCAAGATCTATGATATAGTGTCATCCAGGTAAAAGTTTATCCTTAGCATGCCTAGTTCAAGTAATAAAAGCATAAAAAAATGACCCTGTCAAGGCTGAAATGCCAAACCTACAACTTGTACTGTCCATCTGCCACACGATGCAGTCACCAATTAAATGTCCACTATTTATTTCACAAGGGCCGGTTTAAAATAAATGGTAAAAATTAACAATGGAGGTCTCACATATCAGGGGAGAATAATATTTATATCAGGACCCAGAGCCTCTGCTGTCCTGCTGAGTAAAAGCTGCTCGCGTAAACAGAAAGTGTAAATATTCTAAAAGTGTGAGTGAGAAGTTCTAAGCAGAAAGATGTTCCAAAGCACTCTATCTCTCACTTCCTCAAATACCACTGCCTTCACGGTGTCATCTTTACTGTGTCATCTGGTCAGGATCAGTTCTCTCCATCCTCACAAAGTACAATTAGAATGTCAATGTCAATGAACAGCTTAAGAGAGCACATAGATGAAGACCTGCATAAACACACATGAAAGCACATATACACAAACACTGAAATGAAAAAGTCCCTTATTTATAAAGTCTGCCTGACTTGTAAATCAGAATATGGGTGTTCCTTCAACTAGGGCAATTCTCCGAAACCTTTCTAAACTACAGTACTGTTCAAAAGGGGTCTTTATGATTTTTTTGAGTTTATGAATTTATGAATTAAAGGCTTTGAAAATGTCACTAAATATTTCCATTTAAAAATGCCATTATTTAAAAACAATCCGTTTTTTTGTTTTACCCCTATGCAAAAAGATCTCCTTGTATCTTTACTGTCTTTCTTTTATATTCTGCCCATCCTCTCTATACACAGACAGTTCCTACATCTATTATTCATTTTCTCTCTTTTTCCCTGTCCAGTCACATGTTGACAGCATGTTTCACAACAGTATTATTTTTGGATTAACATTAGTAAGTCATTATTTCCGGAAGACATTTGATTTGTGTTAAATCATCTGCCTGCAATATTCTGTTTCCCCATTGTCCAGCTGTGCGCACTTTGAAGATTCACAGTGTTGATCTTTCATAAATCCCCAGACAGACCTCTGGTCACTCCAATACACTACAACCACCATAATATAACATATCGATATGAATTATCATTTGATAAGATATACAGATAAATATATTAAATGCAGCTTAATGGCTAATTCATATGAGTTATATATTGTCAAGAATCTGCAGTGAAAGCACGTGGGCTTTTTTATTAAAGGACATAATCTGTTCCAGCACACTCTTGTCAGGCTGGACTTGCATTGGTGAACTGTAATATGAGAGGTGGCAACAAGCTTAAGTAATTGGATTGGTATAGCACTGAATGTTAGACAATAGATAGTCATCTCTGCAACAGCCATCTGACCCTTTGTTCCTGGTTTCAGGCGTGATTTAGAAGCCCATAACTGCCTGGTTTGATCCCAGTCAAGGATGAAAAAGGGGGCGAGCAGAGCATAGTGGGACCGGAAAAGTCTAGTTCAATCTGATGACCCGTACACATCTCAGGTCCCCAGTCGAATTTGGGCTCCCCAAAGGTTTGCGGCTTACTTGTGTGGTCATTACTCAAATCACATTAGCCCTGGGGCAGCTTTACAAACACAGATTCTGGCCTGTGGTTATGCTGATATGAAAAAAGTCATACAAACACACAAAAATTGGTGTATAGATTTACTATAAAACACTTGGAAATTACTAAAATCATTTTAAGATGTATACATACATTTACACAATATAGGCCCTAATATAATTATTAGGAATAATTATATATTTCTGCGGTACTGAATCTTTTAATTAAATTCTCAGAGTACATTCTAAACTTAACAGCTTTTGATGTTACAATGGCATACCGAACATGATATTTTCTATAATCTATGACTGACTTTACTAATCTATAGTTGCTTTTAAGCAAGCACCATCGTAAAGTGACAGGCCAGGAGTCTCTAACAAAAGCAGTGGTTTAAATCCCACAAACCTGTCCGACTCTCAAAAGAATGGATTTGGCATCCCAGATGAAATGTGAATGTGGATATCAAAATGGGCGAAACCCTTTGAGGGGAAAGCGCTCAGGTTTTGAGGTCTAAATAGTCTAATTAACCCTTATTACACAGAGTGGCTATTTGAATGCCGTGAGTAACCTGAGACCTCTCTTGGGGGTCAGAATCTTTTAAAGGCACAGTGGCCGGTACAAAAGGTCCAGCGCACCTTTAATCTTGAACCTCACCGACAGGAAATATCAGCCTGGCATCTTGCCCTCAACTTGCTATGGATCTCCTTTATGTGGCCACACACATTATTGAGGGCTGTGATTCTGCTGTCGTTACAATATAAAGGTAAAGAGGCTCAACGGAGGAAAAAAAAAAACATCTGCTGTGTATTTTCAATTGTATTGCATGAAGTACGTGCATGTCATTTTTCTTTGTAAAGATTCTTTCTAGTAAACAACTTTGTAAAGGTAAAAAGGTGAACATTGAATTTATAAAACAGCATGTTGGTTCAGCCAATGGTGTGAGTTTAGGGCCGGGCTACGTGTTTGACTGACTAATGGCAGACAAAGAGTCTGCACTGTTAGTGTTTCTAAATTCTATACACTTCAAATTGAATAACTCACCGATTCTATAGTAATATATTAACATGACATAACAAAAATGCTTGTAATTCCTTTTATATTGTATTCTTTCTGTGGTATGGCTTCCTAACTCAGATCCAACACAGAGATAAACAGAGACCCTCACTCATCTTTCAACATCAAGATTAATAGACTCCCAACACTGTGACTAAAAAGCTATTTGACTGACACGTAGAAATGCACTTTTCCTTATAGGGTTGCTTATCAGAGGATTTCGTACCACAATCCCGCCTGTTTCACATACTACAGCGGTTGTAAAATGATGTGGCGAAATAACCCACTAGTTACTGATTAGCCGCTGTCTCATGCTGAGGAACTGTTTGCGCTAAGGTCTGAGTATGACCTATAGTGTGACCTGTATGCATGACGTCAGAGAACGAGTAAAAGATATCTGGCAGGTACTCAAGTCATAATTTCCTTTTTACATAACCTGTATTCAAATAGCTTTTCAGGTTTGCCCCATGCCCAGAAGAGGGCAGCAAGAGCTATGGGGGCAATTAACTTCAGATTACTGTATGTGGATCTATGCATGCACACGGAATGCCTCAGGGATTTTATCACACATGGATATCAACATACAGAGCTATTGAAAATCATGAAGCGAATGACCCTTTTTGTGTCAATATTTCTACACTGAAAAATTGTCTGACTTTCAAGGTTTCTAAACGAGCAGTGTCTGTGACCTCTCATATCTGTCTGGCTGCAAGTTATCCTTTTTAAGCACTGATGTGTTCGGTTAAAGACAGACAGACAGACAGACAGATAGCTAGCTAGGTTTACAATTAAATATTATTTGAACAATATTTCACTTTAAAATGATATGCATTGCTTAGTTAAATACGGAACTTTAACTTTTTTCTTTAATATGTTCTGTAGATGTATTCTATAGTAGGCTACAGCTGTATTTTATTTCAAGTATTTAACATACAGTGAACTAATTAATATCGTATGGTGCATTCATTTTCCTTTCGAACTATATCTATAAAAAAAATGCTGTGGAAGAACATGCGGTTTAGTCTCCCAGATAAACCCGTCATCTTGTGGGACTGGGGGACACGGGCGGGGCTTCTGTGCACGCCACACCCTTTAACTTTTGAATATTAAAATTACGCATGCGTTTGCCACCCCCATTAACTGAACTTGGTGTATTGAATGCGCAGTCAGTCAGTCGCGGACAAACGCTCCCATGGCTTCTGTGTAATGTATACCCGCCGCTGAGAGAGAGAAGCAGAATAAGAAAGATAAGAATTCAGATACGCTGGGATAATAGGAGGCAGTTTCCTACACATTGGAAAATAGTCTTCTGAAAGAAATAAAGTTGTTCTCCACCCGTGCATGTTAAATCGGGGAGAACATTAGAGCCGTGAGGCGGCTAGAACTTCTGAGTCTCAAAGCAACACCAACAAGAAGGCATGATTGTGCGACGGAGTTCAGTATTTTCTGCTTTCTACCTTCATGCCTTTTTGTTATGCTTGCCGACGAAGGTGAGTGTGTTTTAAATAACTGATTTATGTTTTTTTTGTCATTTATGCTCAAGATATAAAGCTGTGATTTAGCTATAAAACAACATTGACAAATATCTGTGTGATAAAAAACAACTTTGTTTGGACTCTCAAAAGCAGCGCAAACGTTCTGCATGGTTCAGTCTGACACTGACAGATTGGCAGACAAAAGTTTAGCAGCCTATCCCATAAAACAACGCACAGTTGATTTTAGGGCGCTTTATATACACGGATTTCAAGTTTTTCTTCTCAACAGGTGTCTGACGCATCGGGGCACTTCGAGCTGGAAATCGTATCGATGCAGAATGCGAAAGGCGAACTGCAGAACGGCTCGTGCTGCGACGGCGAGAGGAACCCGGCGGATCGCAAATGCACGCGGGACGAATGTGATACGTATTTTAAAGTTTGTCTGAAGGAATATCAATCGCGAGTTTCCGCGGCTGGGGCTTGCAGTTTCGGAACTGGATCTACGCCCGTTCTCGGTGGGAATAAATTTTCGACCAAGGGAACGCGGAGTGAAAAGTCAAGGATTGTTTTACCCTTCAGTTTTGCGTGGCCGGTGAGTAGACGTCCAATTTCTTGTTTTAGAGCATGATTAAGGAGGTCATAGCGGGTTATGATGACGCAACGTTGGTGGTACATTGTAGCAATGTTTCGATCCACGTGCGCGGTTCGTCCTGGAGTTTATACCCGCTCGGTTGTGTTGTGTGTGTGCGTGACACCGTAAACAAAAACAACAACTCAGAGGTCTTCTTTAAACTACTTAACCTTACTCAAAAATGTGTTTACTGATGAATAAAGTCGAGTTGAAAGTGATGACATTTAAATGTTAAACGGATGTAAGCAAAGATATTTCCTTAGCAAAACATTTATAAATGTCTTGATTAGAATTTCGTGCCATGTTGACAGTGGCCTGCAGTAAATTCACTCCTCACGAAGCTCCTGTCAGTGTCTCCTTTTTGGCAGTCAGCTAAATACATCAAATAAACCTCTTAATTTGTGTCACTGTACTAGAATGCAAATAAAAGAAGATTTGTTTGGTGTGAAGCACATGAGCCGAAGCTCCACAGAAAAGAGATTTACCAATGTTTATCTTGCAGCACTAAAGAATTTATGAGTTAACCGTGATCTCTTGAAATGGTAGTCATCTGTTTAAGGGGCTTTTATAACCTGCGTTATCAGGTCAGTCTAAACTGCAGGTGATTTGCATTAAACCTGTGTGTTATGATATGCAGCCATTTAATAGAATCCCATAGTATGTAGTGTGATGTCTGCTAACATTTAAGCTGTATTACCTAAATAAATTGTGGTCCTGTGGACATACTTTTTTATGTTATGCTGTGATGTTAACTAATATTCTTAATGAAAGTGTTACTCTGAGAAAATCTAGCTTTATTTATGCTCAGGGTCACAGGGTTGGCTGACAGTCTGGTTGGGGGTCGTAAACCTTGTAAACCTTGGTTTGGGTAACCTTAAACTGGTAGCAATACCTTTGTTGGAGCTATTTCAGTGGTATTGATCTACTTGATACAGTTTCTGGGTTTCCCTATTCGGAAATAGATATTCACAGGATTCCCACAGACCTGCAAAACATGAACATGTCAGAAAATGTGATTTCAAAGCCTGTAAAAGTTGAATCAATTAATCAAGTCTTAAAAATAATCTAACAGTTGGAAAAATCCATTAGTCAGAAAGTGTGGGAACCCTCAGTTTGTGTTAATTTCTCAGGAGCACTTGACTTTGGGGACGTTGAACTGTCCTTTCGTACTTTTTGTTGGCGTGAGCGCTTGTGCACCTGCTCGCTTGATGATGTCATTGTGGATACATTCTCAGTGGGGTCAAAATGATAAAAAAAAAAAAAAGAATCAAAGGCCGGACTGTCGGTCTGACAAAGAAAACGTGTCCCTGTTTGAACTGTTTGCCCCAGTGATCTGCCCACCTGTCCAGTATTTGAACTAGATGACCAGTAGGCATCTGTTGATCATGTAACACTTCAGCTATTTTTGTGATGTGCGCATACTGCAAAAGGTTTCTTTTAATCATCAAAAGTTTAAAATCGAAAATTTCGATATGGCACACTTCAGTCAGTTGCTAATTATTTTTTCGGTTTGCAGCTGGGGAGAGTTGAAGTTTAGGCTTTGTGTCAGTCACGGCTGACTGGAGACTAGGTATGGCACCTTTTAACTTTGCAACCCTTGGTAATTACTCTCAGCAAGTTCCCAGACACAACAGCTGAATCTCGTCGCCAAACTTTAAATGTTTCATTTACAGGAATACCACCCATTTATTTTGCACCTTTTTACTGCATTTGATTGCCCCGTGCTTTTAGTTTTAAAGAGGGGTGTAGAGTGAAAAAGAGAGTGAGAGGGTTTTAGTCATAGCCCACCCAGACAGAGCCAGCTTCAGCGAACATGAAACAGGGGGTGACAATAGCCGGGCCAAACTGGCTACAGGGAGGATTACTGTGCATAATGGAGCCGGTCCAGGAATAATGCCGGCCCAGGGCAAGCAACAGGAAGCTGCGTTCGACTCAGCAGTGATGAGATCGGCTCCTAGACAAACCCGCCCCAGCCCTGACCTTACTTCTCATACTGGCCGTTTCAGCAAATTACAGCGCTGCTCTCTGGCCCCGTGGCCCTGAATGCACCTGGGGCCTGTCTGCTCAGCATGAGCCAAAAGCTGGTTCACCAACAAATTGGATAGTTCCTTTTTCCCTGTCCCATCTTCCATTCTGTTTAATAGTCTGTGAACCCGTTCCCTTTGCTAAAAGCCAAACTAGCATTTATGTGTGTATTTAATTCATGTCTCTTTCAAAGTAAACACAGAAGTAATCCAAACCATATTTTTAAGTCTTTCTTTTGCTTTTGTTTGAGCACATTCAGTCCATTTCTCTTCTGCTGTTGGGAAACACAGCAGGCTGAGCATTGGTCGGTGTGGGAATAAAATGCAGGTGAACCGTCTACAAGCCTGAGGGAAAGAGCAACGGGCAGCTAAGGGGATAATGACATGTTTGCTTTATACGGTCTCCTCTGATGTGGCACTTAAGTGCAAATTACTCAAGTCGTAGAACAGGGAAATGCATCGTTTGTCTTTTTTCTCACCCTTGTTAAGGTTTTGATTGAGGTATTGATAGGTCATTGTAAAGTAGTGTAATACTGATGTTATGTAGAGCTAACTTTTCTTAATCACAGCACACATGACTTACTCAATTCAGATTTGTGTTATATGCAGGAAACATTTTGTTGTATTGAGATGTCTAATCTTGAATGCGCTCCCTTTGACTGGATACCTGACAGCTGATGTGCCGTTTGATCCGATTCTCTCCTCAGTCCCTGCCCGCGATCACCTTCCTGAGTGACAGGAGATTAGATGGCTGCCAGTAGCGATTGTGTGCGCACAGGTGACTGACAGACCTGTTATGAGGGAAGCCTGTCTCATTTTCCACGCCAGAGAGAGCAGTGAAAGATTGTCAAAAGCTTTCCCTGCGAGCCCCCCTTATCTGCGGCCACCACTCCTGATAGGAATCTCTCACAAAAAAAAGGCTTCCTTCAGTGATTGCACCTTCTGAAAGGCAAAAAAGGGGTGGTTACCCTCTTGGATATGGTCTAGTTTTCCAAGCTGCTAATGTAAACCCTGTTGACTTTGATTGATTGGAATCTGGCGAAGTACATCCGGAGCCAATGTTGAACATTTGTCACTCTAAATGTCAGCCTCTCCTTATTAGCAATCACACTTTTACCAGCGGAGACATCACTCGGCAGATAGCCAGAGCAAGTGAGTGTGATAAAAGCAAAAAACGAGGAGCCTCAGTCGTTTGTTGAAGATGAATACGTCCCATATCAGAGCTCAGGGGGTTTGGGAGCAAGTGTAGACCTTTATCAGATGTCTGTGAAGGCCTAGAGCGATAAGGCAAATGCAGTGTGAAGTTTGGGAGTCTGCTGATGGGGATAGTGAGAGTTCAATGATGACACTGAGGTCACTGACAAGCATGGGAAAAATGAACCTGGCAGCAGCAGGCATTTAGAGCTGATAACCAGATTGTGAGTTATGGAGTGAGATCCACAGAGGCCCTTTTCTTTAAGTCTTTCCCTGCTTCTCACAAAAAATGCATAATTGTTTCTCATTCATTTTGCCTGTTTAAACCCTTTTAAGGCCCAAAACTTTTCTGTACCTCAAAGAGTAGAGCGTGTTTTTAGCAACACCAAGGTTATGGGATTGGTTCACAGAGAATCCATGAAAAAAAGACATAAAGTATGCCTTTAATGCAATGCAAGTCAAAGCATCTACCAAATGCATAAATGTAAAACTGCATAATGTCCGATAAAACAATTGCTTAGGTTAAGTCCATCACAGCTTTTAGTCGCTGGGCTGATCTGAGAGGAGGTTGTGCTAGCTCATGTCCGGACATGTAATATACAGCAGCGGGCACTTTCAAACACTTTGTGGAAGTGCGGGGCAGCTGAAATTAATGAGCTGTTTGCTTGATATACATAAACTGGCAAGATTTGTTAATTCAATGGGGGCTGTGTATCAACGGCATGTTTGTGTTAACAATGCGTTCAAGTGTGGACAAGGAGAGGAAGGACAAGGTGTATCTCAGTGGAGGTGACATCAAATGAACTGATATTTGATAACCATAAACACGGCGACTGTGTAAAGTTGTATTAATGGGCTTTTTACACCTTTATTGGGACGGGACGGGACGGGACAGTAGCATTGGGTGGAGAGAGGGGAGAGGGGTCAGCAAAGAACCTTAAGAAGAGAACTCTGTCAGCGCACTAACCACAAGGATATTGGCACAGACTTTTTTTTTTTAATTTGAGGTAATTAAGCACCCGTGCATTAATAAGCATTCTGAGATTTTGCACAGTACAACATTCTGTCCTAAAAACTTGTAGCTCTTAATTAATGCACTTAAAACACCGCCTCTACATGCAGATGGACCACCTTGGCTGTTATATCTTACAATACATGATATTTTTTAGGGAAATTAGTTTCAAATATTTTTACAAATGTCTTGAGTATGTCTAATCTTGTATTGTATAGAAAGTATTGTATTAGCTGGAATCTCTAGTACCACTTGAGGTGCTGCTTTGTTTTGCCGATGTTGCTATCTTGATATTCTTCAGGTCATGGCGATCCGAATGCCCCAGACTAATTTTAGCTCTTTGTAGAGTGAGACGTGTTGCGCATTGGTTTGTTTGAATGGCCTGGCGCAGGGGACTCAGGACCCATCACTGCTGCAAATGGACAGTGAGAACCATGGAGATGTTGGAAATTCCGTGGTCCCTCGTCAAGAGTACGAGTGTGTGAATCTGACAAGTAGGTGCCGAAAAGAGACGCTTCAATTCTGGCACAGACACATTCACACGCAGACTCGTTTTCTCTCATACGCTTCTGCTTTTTTCGATCAAGTTCTAACACTAAATCCTAGACATGGACGCTCATTTTATTCTCTCAGGCGGAGTAATCTCTCTCTCTCTCTCCGTGACTCTTGTTACCTGATACCGGTGAGAGCCATGATGACCTTAAGTCAGACAAAGCGTTTCAGAAGTGCTGAAATGTAGCCAACCCCTCCAGAGATCTCGGCCTGCATTGGAGTCATGCTAAAAGCAGCCCACCCCCCGCAACTCCCTCAGATCCTCACTCCACATTCCTCTCCGTGGGGAAAAAGAGGAACAAAACGCAGCACACAAAAGACCTGAAAGCGAGAAGTGAAAGGGGATTTTTGTGGGTTTTTCAAAGAAACAAGTTCACTTTCAACCTGCAGTTTTCCTCTTGAGCTAATATGCAGAAGGGACATTAGTGGAAATGTATTAGTATGTATGTACTGTAAGGAAAAAAGAACTAAAATGTATGTTTTTAAATATGAACCTTGGTAAAAACCAAAGAGGCCTATAATACTTGGGACAGCACTGGACTGCATTTCCAACTGGTAAAGTGCATTTCCCCCAGCATTGCTTAAGAGCACTCAAATGTGCATACATTAGCCAATAACTATCATTTGACTAATCACATGATGACATTAGCCAACCAGAAACTGACATCATCAAGACATTTACAATCTCAAAATTTTCATTGGGAAAAAGTTTTTTTTTGTTTTTTTTGACCCTCTAATAATGTGTAGTTATGGCATCTGTGTTTCCCACACCAGCCAAACCTTTACCTCTCGGGTCAAACTGTGGTGTTTTTTCGGAGTACCATGTAAATAATGTGGTACATGGATTTGAATCATTCAGCATTATTGTATATATTAAAGAACCATAATGCAGCCATTCAATTCTATCATTTTATTTCTCAAGTATATATTAAAAAATATAAGTTTAAATAGAAGTAGATGTTTCCTTCCTATTTGTCAAACCGCAAATTAAATGGCTGCTTTACATAATACAGATAGTTCTAAGATAGAAGAACTTGGATGGAAAAAATGTTGGACCTAATGTCCTTACAATGACCGCTGAACTGATGCCACATAACTGTCAGGGAGAATAACATGTCCCAGTGATTCAACTGTACTACTAGACCCTCACACATAATAAACACACACATGTAAAAGAAGTCTGAGATCTGTCATTTCTGGAAATTTCATTATTTCTGGGAAAAAATGTTCACAATGTTGAGGAACAGCTTGATGCTGCAATGCTCAAACACAATGAAAAGCCTAAATCTGTTTAATTTGTTTTGGTGTATTATTATTATATTATTATTGCTGTAAATGTATATTTTGTAAGGGGTTTTTTAATCTCATTTTGTTTTAATTATTAGTGCTTACTGCAAAGCATTTTTTATTATAAAGCAAAAAAAGTTTATCATTATTAATAAAACGGATGGATGGATGGATGGATGGATGGATTTTTATTCATTATTAAAAACTTTTGTAAAGAAACTGCTCAAATTGCACCAAATGTAATCGTTTAATTTCATGTGCACAAGCAAATAAATTAAAATTGACAAATGTGTTGATTAAATAATGTAGTTAAGTGTCACTCAGGTGTACTGTGAAGGTTAGACAGCTGCTTGGTTCTTTTGATTGGATGAACAACAGTCTCACACAGTTATAAACAAAGATGCTTGTTGAACTCTACTGTCAGTCAATGTTTAAATTGTAAAGATGGTGACACTGGTTCTGCCCAAAGTTTCAGGAGAGCACTTCCAGACAAGGTGAAGGTTGTATTATTCTTCTGATCTTTCACGGCACATTTCTCAAAGTGTACCCATGGTCACATTTTGTCATTGGTGTTTATTAGTTACGAGTCAAGGTCCTTGGTTAAAGCTCTGTTGATGTAAAATGATCTTTGATGTTTCTTTGTTTTGGTTTCATTGCTGACTGCATGTGTGTTTTTCTCTTTCAGCGGTCCTACACGTTGATAGTGGAGGCCTTGGACTTCAATAACGATACCGCCAGCGAAAGTGAGTAGCATGATCTTTGGCCGTTTTTTTGCTTCTTTTTGTTTTTTGGTTGATATGTTCTTTCTGCTTTTCCATTCTCTTTGATGTTCTTTCTCTGGTTGATTTGTTTCTATTTTTGTGTTATTTTGTATATTTACATTTGTTTTGTTTCTTCTGCATACCTTTTTTTATTTTGTTTAAACTGGGAATTGTAAGATCTAAAGTTCGTTTTGTTTTGTTTCTTTTTTCCCCTTCTTGTTTAAACTTTGGGAAATGTAAGAAATTAAAGTTTGTTTTTGTACCATTTCCGCTCATAGCATGCTAGTCTTTAAACCAAATGTGCTGACAGGTGTGTGTGACAGGACAGGGAAGTGAAGAGGAGGAAGACTGTGTGTGTGCGTCTGTGAGAAACATTGTTGAGGGGGCCTCATGCTTATGAAAATGTTTCCGAATACCTGATGACTAATGGCAGGTGTTGGCAGTCAAGGTCTCATGGCCTCTCTGTCACGGTGCATAGCTCAAGCACAAGGTTATGTTTGCTATAACCTTTCTCTTCTTACACCTCAACAGGGCTTAACACTCCAGAAACAGTCCCATTTAGACACTAAACTGAGCCTGGTGGAGTTCATTTGAATAGCTCTTGTGGGTTGTGTTACCATTAACCAATATAGCGACCAGCTATATTCAGATATTCAAAGGTTTTTTTTGTTTTGTTGTACTAATGGTTTATCTGATGCTAGATCCTGTCATTATATTCTCTTTGGATGGGTGGTCTCGTCAAACGAATTGTAGCCAATTCATACTTGTTTGCATTTGTGACTTTGCTGCATTTTAAGAAGATTTAGTAAAAACTTTAGCTTTATAAATATTATAAAACAAAACCAGAGGTAGATTTAGGCCAATTCTTTGTCATTTTTAAAGCTGTACTAGTTAAAACAGTGGAACATGGTGCTGTTAACACCAAAGTCATGGATCTGATTCCCAGGAATTATAGAAACGGATCAAATGTGTACTGTACCTTAAATACACTGCAAGTTGCTGTGGTTAAAAATGACAAACAACAAGTGTTTTTACCAAACACTTTTTTCTACATATGCTGCAATTTAAACTTTGGGGTTATGCTCCTTTGGCCTGCATTTTTATTGCTTATATACAAATATAATAGTGTTTTCTCTGTTTTCACATGTTGTATAATGTCATTTATTCCTGTGATGGCAAAACTGAATAACTACAGTCTTCAGTATCACATGATCCTTCAGAAATGCGTCTAATATGCTGATTCGGTGCTCAAAAAAGCATGTCCTATTATTCTAAATTTTAAAAACACTTGTGCTGCTTAATATTTTTGTGGAAATCACAGCACATTGTTTTCAGGAATCTTTAACGAAGAGGGTTTGTGTTCAAAGAACAACATAAAATAGAAATCTTTTAGCACTTTTAGTCAACTTAATGTGCCCTTGCTATACATTCAGTTTAAATTTCTTCAAATCTTACTGACCCCAAACTTTGTTTTCAATATTTCTCAAATATATAACAAATACATATCCATATCATTAGTAGAATTTGTTTTTCATTTCTGCTAGCAACTCCCTTATTCCTTGTCCGAAGGGTGTGGAGTTTTTTCTGTCAGTTTAATGTGACTTTCTCACCCCACAGTGAAGTGGATCAGGCTGCAGGCAGTAAAGACGTGACACTTGGCTCTGTCCGCAGGGTTCAGGGTGCAAGAGAAATGCCACAATGACCCTCTGCATTCCAGAGTACTATGAACTACAGTACAGGCCCACCTGGCCTCCATAATATTATCTATTTCACTCTTTCTACCTCCTCTAGGAATACATCTACCCATGTTTATCAGTTTGCAGAGATTAGTGTTTATATGAAAGAAAGAAATAGACTTTTCACAATCCCCTCTTCTAGTCATATTCAGGAAAATTGCGAAGGACCAGTTTTACATCACTGTAACATTAAAAGATACCAGAGTTTGTTTATAAACGATTATAATAAAGTAATTAATAAACATCTGAGTAAAATATTCACTGGATACATATTGGAACTAGAACACAAACAAATAGATAATAAGGATTCAAAACATTGAAGGTAACATTGTAAATGCTTGGGGTCTGCAAAAGTGTATATTTTGCTTGATGTTATGCCTATCAAACACTCCTTGATAACAAGGTTTTCCACATCTTGATTTGTTTTGCATTGGTTTTATTCTGTAATTTCAGTCCTGATCACCAGTAGCTACACAGATACCGTAAACATTACCTACCACATTTCTACCATCACATATAAAGAATATCATGTCCAGGACTGCATTTCTACCCAAGTAGATCATAGAGACCAATGTTATCAACAGTGCTTTGGGAAAGGCTGGCCAGACCTATTTGGGAGTACAGTAAGAATTTAAGGATGAAATCTGTGGGCGAGTGGGCGGTTGTTTGATTGTGGAGTCTGAAGGGAATACAGTATTTACACACATTTATTTCCAGTGTCAAGTGTCTCTCAGATTTTACATTTATCTGTTCTAATCATAAAGACATTAAAACATTTTTAGGGGTCTTTTAGGGGTCTCAATGTGACTTTTTAAATGTGACTTTTTTGGTGCTTTTGCTGTGTTTTTCTATATAAAAATGCAATAGACATGTGATTGACCATTGAATGCGAGTGAACGTCCTCTTACATTGAAAAATATTACTAGTGATCTAACAAAAAAAAAAAAAAAAGTAATTCAAAATTTAAACAAAAAAAAATATTTAACTGGAGAAATTAATTGAATTAAGTATCAGTGCTAATTTAAAAGCAGCATTTTTCTCTGTAATATGTCATGGACCCCCTTGTGGCCACCTGGGGGCCTCCAGAAACCCTTGCTCTAATTAATTTCCCTGCATGGGATCTGTATCTACTGTGGTGAATATGTCAGACATAGAGAGAGAAAGAGTGAGCAAACCGTGTTTATTCACTGATGTCATGAGTCCTGGCTGCTAGTAGGATTACATATTAATGTAATTAAGAGCGAGTGTGGCTTTTTCTTCAGCTATAGACATGAGGGGCTATTTTAAGCCAGCGATATCTTTAATCTGCGAGCAACTAGATATCGAGACATTTACGTTTCTTGGTTAACCTTTAACTCCTTGAATTGTATGTGGCTAATTGTGTCAAGGCCTTTCTAACTGTTACACATTGGCTGTTCAGGTGGAAAGCTCATCGCGAAAGCGTCCCACTCTGGCATGATCAACCCAAATCGACAATGGCAGAGACTGACCCACAACGGCCCCATCGCTCAGTTTGAGTACCAGATCCGGGTCACCTGCGATGAACACTACTACGGCTTTGGCTGCAACAAATTCTGCCGGCCACGTGACGAGTTCTTTGGACATTACACCTGTGACCAGAACGGCAACAAGACCTGCCTGGAAGGATGGACGGGTCCTGAATGCAATACGGGTGAGCAACTTTTTTTGTGCATTTATTAAATATAAAATACAGTAAAAAGTGATATGATGTTGTAATATATATTTTAAAATGTACTTTTTTCATGGGATGCAAAGTTGAGTTTTCGGTAGCCATTACTTCAGTCTTCACATGTCACTTCAGAATACATTCTAATATACTGAAGTGAGGTGAAATGTTTTGCAAAAACTGTTGACGCTAATGCTTACAAACAGTTGCCATTTTAAGAGGCTGATGGGTGAGGGTATTAGTTTGGAATTAGCCCTGAACGGAGAGCGCAGCACCCGAAGCCTGACGACAGGACTCAAATTAGAGCAGGATACAGTTAGTCTGGTCAGGGGTTTGAAGGATTCCCGCCCCATACATTGCCAAAATTGTTTTCATGGGTAACACAGGGGACATTGAGGCCCATGGTATATCTTACAGCGAGGATGGGGAACAAACATACTCTCATTCACCCATTCTTATTCTTTCTGTTTTGCAGCAATCTGCAGACAAGGTTGCAGCACAGAACATGGATCCTGTAAACAACCAGGTGGCTGCAAGTGAGTAATCTGCAGTGTTATTCTAGATTTTTGTGGCAATTAATGCAAAAAAGTACTTTACACTGTCACCAGGTTTGTTCTTTTTTTTACATTTTTAGCCAAGCCTTGTTAAAGTGTGAAAGATGCAACAGTACAAGCTTTCATAGCAAGTAGAGGCTCATGGTTAAATCTTGTTAGAATCCATGCGTCCTGCTTGACCTTTCGTGGTCTGATAGCTCAAGCTCTGTTTCTGGTCCACAGACAATGAAAGCACAGATTTACTGACATTCACCTCCAAATATTTCAACATGGCTGGCCGTGTTGTGAAGACAACTGAAACACAAAGCTATTTTTAGCCATTTTGCTTTTGTTTGGCGGGACTCTGAAGCCTTATCTGCAAACCATCATCTGCCAAGCTCAATCTTTAATTGGGTTTTAAAATGCACTGCTTGTTTTACTAATGATGTATAAATTTGGCCACAGGGGAAGAGAGCGATGTGTATCTTACAGCTATAGCTCAGTGATTTATGAGTGCATGATAAATACTTTCTATTCTGTTTTGTAACACTGAAGCTCATAAAAAAAATTGTCAAACTTATTGGCTTGTTTCATTTGTAATAAAATAACACGGCGGTTTATTCTATTGTGTTGTTTCCCTAGAGAACAGAGCTTGAAGCCTTTTTTTATCCTTCCATAGCAGCGTGTTTTCCTTGAGTTAGGCTTTGCTTCATAATATGTACAATTGCAGCATGCGTGGAAAAAAATGCATAAACAAGGTTTTCTGAAGTTATTTGCTTCGTCATAAAGGAATGCGTCATGTGTAACTTATTTGTGTTGAGTAGGGCATCGAGTTAATGAAAATTGAATTTCTTGCGCAACAAACTGATTTTCTATTGGTTGGGGCAAGTCACGACAGGTTTTGCATTGAGCTTTTTCTGGTTTTTCATCAGTTCGTTATTGGTGTTTGCATGTTTTTTGGTCAACGGATTGACATTAGTGATGTTTTGTTTCAAAGATCTGTTTTGTATGAGTAATTCTCAACATTGTACCATCTCTGAAAGCGTTCCAGATCAAGGCTGGAAGCCTACGGAATTCAATGTATACTAAAACCATGATTATATCCCATTACCTATTCATCTCTCACTGAAAGCTTGCCAGAACACACAACCATGCAATTGTGCAACTGTTGTAACAAGAGCTCTTACCGTGCTAAATTGGAACCGCCGAGGCCTACGGTCGAGGTGAAAATGTTACTCAGCCATGCTGCTTTAATGCCTTATTTTTGCTTTACTATCATTCACAGTCACTTCTGAGACATCACTAAAGTGAATTAGCGTTTTGTGATTGTTTCTCATAGTCGAAATCTTCTCGCAGGTTTAAAAATAGTTGTCTTTAATCACAGAGAGAGGTTTCCTCAACCACCGTGTTTATTTTTACAGCTGAACTGCCGCCTCAGGCTAATTGTTTTCTTTTTTCCCCAGAGGGCAGTCTGTTTTCCTGTGGCTAAGCGCTCAAGTGACTTAGTATCTCATCTGAATCGTTCTTTAAGGAGCAGGTTATCGCTCGGGCTGTTTAATTACTGCCATGTAATGGGGGAAGTGTAGGGGAGAGCTATTGCTGAGCTGTTTTGGAGATGGCTTTTAATTACAGGCTCAGAGATATTCTGTGGCTCTAGATCTGACTCAGTTTTTTCGTTCCCTGGGTGGAGAAAGGCTACATGGGAATAAGAGTGAGAACGCAAAAGAACCCGCCATAAATATATTGGCCAATGGAGCAGTTTACAAACACACACCCCCCCTCTACCCAGACGGTCCGAGCCGTTCTGGGGCCAAGCCGCTCTGCTTTTATTGAGACAGAGTGTCCTGCCACAAGCTAATGTTAGTCTCTTTAAAAGACCCAGTGGAGTTTTAAAGCTGCTGTTTGTTGTTTGCATGGCTTGGCATTAAATAATCAGACAAGAAGTTGTCGGTGGTTCCATTTTCCCAGTGGACTGGAGTGAACTTTTAAAAGAGTTTATGAAAGGGTAACCTCTTAGCATTGAACGCCCTGAAAAACAACACTTTTCCCGAAATTTTGATAAGTACTTTGAGAAAATAATGGCAAATTCTGCTTGAGAAAATCACTACACATTGTTTTTGTGTGGTGGTGTTGTTACAACAGAGCATACTTCTTCAGCCCTGACGCCTCTTAAGAAAATAAGAGAATTGGAAACGCAAACTCGTTTTAAAAGGGGTGTAGGTGAATATTATTTTACATTTTCAAAGAACGTTTTCTTTTTTCAGAATAACATGTAATTAAAGTAATATTGTGTTGAAAATTGTTTTGCACTGTTAATTTCATCATGAAACTACAGACATTGTTATTCATGATCTCACTCAAATACACTCTCTCAGTGCCATCTGAATTTTTCTTCTGAAATTAGCATTTTTATCAAGCTCCTATGTTTATTTTCTGTTCAATCGTGATACCTCTCTGAAGACTTTAGCTTGGTGATGGATATGACAATGTTCATATATTTGGTCTCTGCTCTGCTGCTGCTGATCTCAGAAAACATCTGCTATGCTGCTGCCGATGTTGGTTATTGCTATAGTTGTACAGTAGGTTATTATTGCTGGAGCTGCAAGCAAGTAAAGGAACTTGCTACTTATTTATTGATTAGTATTAATTTGCATTTATAAAACAGTGTCTACTTGTGTTTTTCAGGTGTCTGTACGGCTGGCAGGGTCCATACTGTGATAAGTGCATCCCTCATCCGGGCTGTGTACACGGAACCTGCGTTGAACCCTGGCAGTGCCTCTGTGACACTAACTGGGGTGGACAACTCTGTGACAAAGGTAAGCATGCGTCAATTTTACTTATGCTGTCTCTGTTTTTTCCCCCCCCTAACATTCAGTACTAATCCTATTCTTACCTTTCAGATCTAAACTACTGTGGAACATACCAGCCATGTCTGAATGGAGGAACGTGCAGCAATACAGGGCCTGACAAATACCAGTGCTCTTGTGAAGATGGCTACTCTGGGGTCAACTGTGAACGAGGTGAGTCCATCATGCTAGCCGCACTTTCAAACCCCACACTAGAGTCAGTTTGCAGTTTGTGACCAAAACCATATTCTGACTGACATGAAAAGTGGCCAATCACACATTGTTTTATGTTCTCTTAGTGTAGTCACAATAATAAAGCAATTACGTTTTTTGACTATTTTGTATTCAGTAAGCATCAGACAGTTTTTGAGGCTAGTTGTTCTGTGTAGCAAATGACAGTATTTTGCTTTGTGTATCTGGGTTCTTTTACCTGTTTCTTTGTTTTTATTGATCTAATTTTTCCATTTTAAGGTTTCCTATTTGTATTTTGCATTTAAATACGGTGTGTTTTAAGTTTACAAAGTTTACAAGAACTGATGATGGTTTTGTGCCATCCAATTTCAGTTCCACAGAAGGAATTTCATCAAGTGTTCATCATTCATTTAATTTCATCACTTACTGTAGCAATGAGTATAAAAAAAAATCCTTCTATTGCAATGAAATATCTAAAGCATAAAACAGCGATGTATCGGTTAATGCACATTTTGGATAAAATGAGAGTTGGATTGACACATCGCATTATAAAGAATCACTTAATAGTACCTTTTAGAGGTAGTCCCTTTGGGGTAGCTTATCTACCCTTAAAAGGTGCAAATTACTAACTTAGAGTTGTATGTGTGAACATTTTAAGGGGTAAATAAAGCATAAATTTGTACCTTAGAGTTAAGTGTATGTGTCTGTGCTTTTTTTGTAGCAGTACTGCCCAAACGTTTGATCAACTTTCCCCGTTTACGCCTCTGAAAGATAATGACACTAGCTGCTTGAAACTTGATACAAGGAGCAGTTTAGATGCAGTCGTTTGAATTTAATTATCTTGTTTAATGAATCTTAACAGTCATTATGCACTGCTTTCTGTGTTTCTGTTGGCACAAGTCCATTTTATACACAATGCCGTTTTGTTATTGACTCTAAGTGAAAGTTTGCAGCAGTGTCATTGAATTCTGGTATAGCAAGATGGTAAAAATGCGGTAGAGAGCCTATGGGGGATCAGATGATGTCAGACCATGGGCCTTAACTGTCTACAGTGTCAGGAAGGGCGCCCAAGTCTGCTAATCCTCTGTTATGATATGTCCTGCCAGTGAATCCCGTCTGTTTTGACAGTCAGTGGTTGGATGGGTATAGTGATGAAATATGCCAGATGGACCGTCATGGCTTTTTTTCTTCCTTATCGTCTCTCGGATTCATATGATCCAGATTCAAGCCCTCAGGGTGGTGACAACCTTCTAGGGCAGTGAAATCTTCCCCTATCAAAACTATTGGAGGAATTGTTCAGGCCTAAGCAGGAAGATAAAAGCTTGACTAACTGCTAATTTAATGGGGTCAGTCATGTGACTGCAGTGCAAAGGTTAGATCAACATACTCGAGAGCATATCAGACCTATATTTAACCCAAAAATGAGTCCTTGTGTAGTTCATTTCTTCTGTTTATTCATTTTCGTTTCAATGTGATGAGCATAAGGCTTTACGGGAGAATTTGAAACACCATGAGGGTAAACAATGACAGATTTTCTAGTGAAAAACAATAAAAACTGCATACAAGTGATACTATATGCTTGCGTTCACAGCTGAACATGCCTGTCTGTCCAACCCTTGTGCGAATGGAGGAACGTGCAAGGAGACCAGTCAGGGTTACGAGTGTCACTGTGCAGTCGGCTGGAGTGGCCCATCGTGCGAAATCAGTAAGAAGGCACACAAACACACTCTGAAGAAGATATTCAGAAACACTTGATTTGTCTAATCTTCTCTGATCTTACAGATGTGGATGATTGCACACCCAACCCATGCAAACATGGAGGCACCTGTCAGGATTTGGTTAATGGCTTCAAATGTACCTGCCCTCCTCACTGGACCGGCAAAATGTGTCTCATTGGTGAGAGATTAGTGAAGCAATTTGAAGTTTGACTTTCATCATGCTTTTAGCTAGGCGTTAATCACCAAATGTATTTTCAAAAGATGCCAATGAATGTGAGGACAAGCCATGTGTGAATGCCAAGTCATGCCACAATCTGATTGGTGGATATTTCTGCGAGTGTCTCCCTGGTTGGACGGGTCAGAATTGTGATACAAGTGAGTATACCCATCCTTTTTTTTTTTTTACTTTTTATCACTGCATGTGCTTTTGCTTTCTATCTGCTGTTGCTGTTTGGCTTAAAAATTTAGCCATGTTTCTCATAATATTTCAGACATAAATGACTGCCAGGGTCAATGTCTGAATGGAGGAACTTGCAAGGTAAGAGATCTTCTGATGTTTTTTCTAGCAAGGTGCACTACTGTTTAAAAGTCTGGGGTTAGAAAGAAATTAAAACACTTATTCAGCAAAAGCTTCTATTTCAAATACTGTTCTTTTGAACTTTATCTTTTCAAAGAGTAAATACCAACATTGACAAGTATATGAAATGCACCAAATCAGCATATTAGATTGATTTCTGAAGGATCATGTGACAAAATTCAAGAATAAATTACATTTCATAATATAATAAATTAGAAACAGCAATAAAAACTATATTTTTTAACAAACAAATACAAACGTATTAAAGATAAGAGACTTCTTTCAAAAATATCTTACCCTAAACAAATGAATGGTAGTGTAATATTGTTTTGTTTTTATTTAAGCAGGAAGGGGTTGGCATGTAAAGAGGCAGAGGACAGCTAGTTGTTATGTATGTGATATTTAGCGATGGGTTTATCTGAAATCAGAAGTGGAATGTACAGGTGTGCTCAAGGATATCCCTTTTAATTGCTCCTGACTGCTTCAAACTAAACTCTTGAGTCATTTTCTAAGGCTTAGTGCCACGAACCTCTCAAACTTTGACAAATCTTGTGACTAGTTCATCTCCAAAAGAGCTTATTGTTGAAGACTAGAAACTGTAAACATGTAGAACAGAAACATGGGTGTGCCATCTAAGGCTGACATATTGATACCATTCATTCTCAAAAGTGTTGTACAACAAAAACTGTAAGCCTTTTAAGCTAAACATTTATTTTTGGGGGTAAGTGCCAGGAAAGTATGCCCATGATTATGGCACAGAGATGATTTTACCTTGGTCACTACACTGAGTTGAAAAAATAACGTTCTATCGCTCATCTTTGACAGGATTTGGTGAATGGTTACCGCTGTATTTGCCCACCTGGCTATTTGGGTGAACACTGTGATAAGGACGTGGACGAGTGTGCTAGCAGTCCCTGCCTAAACGGTGGCCGCTGTCAGGATGAAGTCAATGGATTTCAGTGTCTGTGTCCTACCGGCTTTTCGGGTCAGCTGTGTCAGGTGAGAGAAAGTCCTTTTTTTTCTTGACTATTGATATATTTGTATATATAATGCTTGAATCACGGTTAATGTATATGCTTTACACTTGTAAACTGTACACTCGTACACATTTTGTACAAAAAAAATGTTTGAAATGTTTCAGAACTATCTGGTATCCTTACTGAGTCAATCTCAGCTAAAAATAAGATACAAACCTACAGTAACTGTTGCTAAACTGGAAACTTGTTGCACTAAAAAAAACTTGAACATGGACTTTATGGATATGTATAAATAGTATATCAGAATTTTGACATTGACTGTTAGTACATACTATTGTTAATGTTTTTGAAATAAGTCAAAAATTCATTAAAAACAGTAATATTGTGAAACAAAACGGTTCAATTCAAAAACTAATTTAATATATTTTAAAATATTTATGTATATTTTCAGCAGCAATTACTTCAATGTTCAGTGTGACATGATTCTTTACTTCTTACTTTACTATTATTAATGCTAAAAACAGTTGTGTTTAATGTTTTTTTTGGAAGCCATAACTTTTTTCAGGATTCACGAATGCAAAGTTCAAACAGCATTCATTTGAAATATAAACATTTTATAACATTATAAACATCTTTACTGTCACTTTTTTTGATCAGTTTAAAATATCTCAGCTGAATAAAAGTATTAATTTTATTAAAAATGTGTAAAACAGTATGTACCTCCATCCACCCAGCTCTAGTTGTACCCTGAAGAAAGAGAAAGACAAAACGGGCTAGGTTTGAGACAGGCAGGGTTTGGCTAGCTCTTTAAAATATTCTTCTGTTTGTTTTTATTCTCCTGAGCGTTTTGGTGCACTTTTTCCTGGCAGATGCTGTGTCGAGGCTGTAGAGAGTTGCTCTGTGTTTTCTAAGAATCCAAAAATGCCTGGATATCATTTTCCCCTCATCATTGAGCTCTCTTTTCTCCTCTTGTAAATCTTTCTCTGGTGTAGTTGGATATCGATTACTGCCAGCCCAACCCATGTCAGAATGGCGCGCAGTGTTTCAACCTGGCCTCGGACTACTTCTGCAAATGCCCCGATGACTACGAGGGTAAAAACTGCTCTCACCTGAAGGACCATTGTCGAACCACATCATGCCAAGGTGAGAAATCTCAGTCTCTGCGACGGAACCTGTCTCGGTATCTCTTTGTAAACCGCCCCTAAAACCGAGAGTAAGCTGATCTGCCGGTTGCATGCCATTGTTCAGCTGCTGAGTAAAACTAGATTACAGGCCCGTGGACTCTCCCACCACCTTCAGGGGGAAAGATGAGGAAAAAGAACTCATATTTTGTTACATGAGGCTTTTTCAGCCCATGGTGAGCTATTTGACAGTAACCTCCCTGGACACACAGCTCACATACACACAGTCTCCTAAACACTTTCTCCATTCCCAAATCCTCCTGAACGTTTGCCAGTTTCTTAACAGCTCTGTGTGTGTTCTTCGTGGTAATGACTTGGTGGGATTCTCTGCCTTGGATGTTTAAAAGTGTGTGTGTGTGTTTAAGGAGGGGCAAACCCCACAGCTAGATAAGCCCATCAAGTTTCTTTCAACTTTCAGGGCTTATGTGCATTAAATGGCCTCCTCGTACACTCTTTCTGCTAAAGTAGAACTGTAAAAACTTAGAATGTGAACCCATAAATATTGAAACAAACTGGAAGAATGGGTAATGTGGGTTTAGTGTAGCTTTTGTAGGTTTTATTTCACAATGAACTCAGAGTTTTAACAGCTGGGTTTCTTCTTTCTCTGAAACTTTCACAGTGATTGACAGCTGCACTGTTGCTGTGGCGTCCAACAGTACGCCGGAAGGGGTGCGATATATCTCCTCAAACGTCTGTGGTCCGCATGGACGCTGCAGGAGTCAGGCTGGAGGCCAGTTTACCTGCGAGTGTCAGGAAGGATTCAGAGGCACCTACTGCCATGAGAGTAAGACTAAACATTATTATCGGATTATAGGTATGCACCGATATTACAGATGTTTTTATTTTACGCCCTGGTTTTAAAATTGCAGACTATTTTGTCCAAATACATTTTTTCTTTTTTTATGTTTAAAACATCAAAAACTAAAACGCTGATAAACGATTATTCAATAAGATATTTGCTAATGGTTGCATTTAACAGTGTTAAGTTTTTGAACAGTGTTAAGTTTAGTGTTTTTGAAAATTTACTTGTGCACTTTAGATGATAGCAAAGCTAATCTCAGTGCACACGTTCAGAAAATGAGCTTTCACAATTAAAACTGCAGTAACAACTGATCAATGTCAATATCAGTCATGATGGACATTAATATCGACTGAGAACCAACCATTATATTGTGCATCTTTATCATCTATATAGATGATCCTAAATTTTGTGGTGTTTTTGGTCTTTTTTTCAGATATAAACGACTGTGAGAGTAACCCATGTCGCAATGGCGGTACTTGCATCGATAAGGTGAACGTTTATCAGTGCATTTGTGCTGACGGCTGGGAAGGAGTTCACTGCGAAATCAGTATGTTCCCTTAAATAGATTTTTCTCTGTTTTTGTTAAATGTTTGTGCTTGTTTAAGCTCATTTTCGTGTTCTTTCTCCCCCTTTTTTCAGACATCGATGACTGCAGCTTGAACCCCTGCCTGAACAAGGGAGCATGTCAAGACCTGGTGAACGATTTCTACTGCGAATGTGAAAATGGCTGGAAGGGAAAAACCTGCCACTCCCGTACGAAAGACTATTTTTATGACCCACCCAGTTTGTTGAGTTTTTGTTTGTCCGCAAGCGTGCACATATGGAGTTATAAAATACTATTGGATCAACTGTCATTTCAGGTGATAGTCAATGTGACGAAGCCACATGCAATAACGGAGGTACATGTCATGATGAAGGGGACATCTTCAAATGCAGGTGCTCACCTGGCTGGGAAGGAGCTACATGTAACATAGGTCAGTTTGGGTGTCGCCCATTCACTTTCTCCATCTTAAAATGTCATACAACTCACGTGCATCAAGCCCTTACAAAAATAAAGCATTCTTTAGCACACTTCTTGCTGTAAAGTCATACTTAACACAAAAATGCACTGTGCAATGTTAGAGCAAGCAGTTGCAAGCTACAACTGTGCAGCAAATAATTTGGTTCCTTCAGAACCCTTTAAACTAATTCTTTCTGGATTTTGACACCTAAATTAAAAAAATCCCGAACTTCCGAATTCACATTTCTTATCCCTCTTCTGAAATGTGAGGGCATTTAAACTATTATGTAATTTATATGTATTGCTAAAGCACTGTATTTCCAAGCAATCATTAAATGTAATAGTTGTAAGGGTTATGTAAATTGTCAAATAATATAAAATATAAATAATATATATAAATCTAATAATGGCAGATAAATAATAAAATGTTTGCAACCATTTTAATTTTAATGCTTTTTTTCCATGGCCCCTTCAGTTGCAAAACCCTTGAGTATTCAGAAACGGTTTTATGGTTTAAAATGTAAACTAAGAAGGAGTTGCTCTGCAAAATAGGGGGAAAACACTGTTCACATTCAATCACCCGAGCTCACAGACTGAAATCTCTCTCTCTCTCTGTCAATGTATTGGCTGCAATTCGCTTCAAATAGCACGATCCTGTAAAATAACCCCAATCAGATTTTGGGACGAGCATTTTTGCAGATTTCTTTGATGCAGAAAATATCATATCTGGCGTACGGTCGGCTCCAATTCTTTGATGGGAAATTTAGTTGGATCGTGTCTTGGGAAATGTTGTACTTGGTAATACTTCAAGATGTAGCGGGCCCGTTTTAAGTGTGGCAGTCCTGTTGTGGTTGCACTCGTGTTGATCTGTTCAGTTCAAAGCATTCTGACCTCTCTTGTGGCTCCTCCACAGCCAAGAACAGCAGCTGTCTGCCCAACCCATGTGAGAACGGAGGCACCTGTGTGGTCAATGGCGACTCCTTCACCTGCGTCTGCAAGGAAGGCTGGGAAGGATCCACCTGCACCGAGAGTGAGTACTTCCTAGGAGGATTTAAAGTGGAAGAGGGAATAGTTTCGCTCATAAAAGTTAATTTTTTCAACCTTCATTTAGTCTGAGAATAAAGCAGGGATCCTTTTTCCTGGCTTTGTCTCACTCGTTCTTTTCCATTTTTTCTCTAAACCCACCTCACCCTGGCTGGACATTGTCGGCTGCTGCCAGCTATGAAGGAAAAAATTTAAATGAGGGAAAGTGGAGACAGATGTCCCCCCCTTTCCTCAAGCCCACCGCTTCTCTTTCTTTTTTTTCCCCTCGATGTGCCTTTCTCATGTATTGTTGTGCACCTCTCGCTCTGTGAGAGCGGAGAAACCTAGAGTCCTAAAAATGAAGAGGGAAGAAAAGCTGGAGACAGCGAGTCAGCTAGTAACCGAGCAATCAGCAACTCTGCCAAACTGGACGCCCACACGAGCACGCAGACGCACGCGCGCTCCGACACAAGCTCTGACATGTTGACTGTTGTGTTCGTTCTTATGTGCTCACATGGGTGTGAAGTGAATCAAACCTCCTTCTCTCTCTCTTTCTCTTTCAGATACCAACGACTGCAACCCACACCCATGGTAAGTCCTGGCAAAACATTTACGCACACAGCCTGCCGCTGTAAACAGGCCCGTACAGCTGTGCCGCACTTTCTCACACTCTCACAGTGCTGGGAAACAGGCACTCCCAGTGCTTCTGTCATTCCAAGGGTGCGTTAAGCTCGCTGCCTATTGTGCTTTTGACATCGGGTTCATCTGCTCGAGAAGTTGTCTAAGCAAGATTTTGAGTTCACTGTAACATATCCCAGCAAAACAGTTTGATTTCGTTTGATAAGGATTTTTTCATTTGGAATTAAGGGCCACTGACAAAACTGAACTGATAATAATTGGATATACACTTATAATAATTGGATATACCTGTTTTTGCATAGTTGTAAAGTTGTTGTAACATGTAGGCTGCAGCAGATGTTTCTTATTGGTAGACACTAGAGTTTCAATGTCAATGTCTTTTTTAAAACCAGTTTTCTTTCCTTTGACTGATGCTTTTTTTTGTACCCTGTTTGTAATGCTGCAATAATGCCTGAACCAAACTGTGTCTGACCTTCTGTCTTTCTCTCTCCATAGCTACAACAGCGGGACATGTGTGGATGGTGAAAACTGGTACCGTTGCGAGTGCGCTCCGGGTTTTGCCGGACCAGACTGCCGCATAAGTGAGTGTTCGATGATGCCTTATCCTCTTGGCTGTCAGCCCTGTAAATGTGCAACACATCTCTTCAAAAACAAATAGAGCTGGAGCAAAATGCATGGTCTAGCCACCCAATTAGCCAGCCCTCTGGGCAGAATGCCAACAGCACAGCAAGCAGCGTCCTTGCATTCTGCAGCTCTGATGTTCACGGCCCCTCGGGAGAAACTGACTCGCAGTGACCAAAAACCAATCAGCCTGGTTATCCAGCACTGATTACAAAGCTCCATTTGCTCTTTAAGAAGCTTTTATCTGGCTGCATGAGACATAACTCAGGCTTTACTCTTTGATGCATCCAAACCTGCAAACGTTAATGTCTGCTGAGCCTAAGATGATATAGTCCATCCTGAAAGGGTGTTTGGTCATACTTTAGGAACTGGCCTCAATCAAAATGATATCTTTGGAAATATTTAACTTCATGAGCAAGACAGCATAACAGTTTAACATAGCCTTGTTTTGAGCAAAAAAACAAATATTAATTTAAGATATTCTTGAAAAATATGCCTTAAACCTCTTACGCTTATTATGTAAATCTGTTTCATTTGTAAAAAATATTTTAATGCTTTTACTGGGAAACAAGACTGTACCTGTTACTATTCATGCGATTGGAATGCTTTAGGACTTCAAGTTAAGTTCAAAGCATGATTCCTAACAGATTCTCATCATTCCTTCAGATATAAACGAGTGTCAGTCTTCTCCCTGCGCAATTGGCTCTACCTGCATAGACGAAATCAATGGTTATCGTTGCATTTGTCTGCCTGGAAGAACAGGACCAGAGTGTCAAGAAGGTAAGAGTCATACAGTATACATACAGCTTGTGCAAACAGGCAACATATCACATATTTCTTATTAAAAAGAACAGCAAGACCTGCATTAACATCTCCCAAACCATTCCCTTCCTACAAAACAATGATATTGTTGACCTGACAGTTTCAAAGTCAAAAATTCTCCTCAGTTTGATGTACTTGAATGTGACAGTACAAAGAAATTAAAAATAGACACATTAAATTGAAATGTAATGCTTGGATTTTTTCTCAAGAAGATCACACCATACCAGCTCCTTTTTTGCCATGTCATAATCTTCTGTTGATGTCGTTCACAGTCATTGGGAGACCCTGTATTGCTAACGGACAAGTAACTGCTGATGGTGCCAAATGGGAGGAAGACTGCAACATTTGCCAGTGTCAAAATGGAAAGGTTCATTGCACCATGGTAACTTACCGCTACAATCATATTATAGAGGCATTTACTAATACGTTTCTTAACTGTGCATTTAAAAATGCCTATTTTTTGGTTGTTTTTTTCTTCAGATGTGGTGTGGACCAATATCATGTCGGGCAGGAAAGCCTAGAAGCGGGTGTCCTGCAGGCCAATCCTGTGTTCCCATCAAAGAAGAGGACTGCTTTGTCAAACCCTGTCCTAGTCTGGGAGAGTGTTGGCCCCCTGCACCCCCTCCAACCTCCAAATGCCACGCCAGCTTCTCTTACCAGGACGACAGCTGTGCCAACATCACGTTCACCTTTAACAAGGAGAACATGCCTCAAGTGAGTCATACTTTCAGAGGAGAGCGATTGAATTATGAGCTTTTGAGCCGTTTTCCCCCTTCTCCAAACGTCTCCTCCACCCTTCTCTAATTCGGTGGAGAACTGAGAACGCAGTAGGGCGTGAAAGATCAGGTTCTCTTCATCTAGGAGACAACGTTCCTCATGGGTGAAGTTTTCCATGCTGGTTGGATTCTCAAAAGCTTTGTTGTCATATCCAAACACTTTTTCTTTAGATGAATAAAAGCGCAAGAAATACATTTTGTACAATAAGCTCTGGCTCGGTACCCCTTTCCGAACCAAGACATTCCTGAGCTAATATCCCGTAACGGTTTTATACTTAGGCAGTCATTGTTGAGAAACACCGCTGGCGGCTGCCCACCAGCCAGCCCGAATTGCTGAACGAGAGACAAGCGAGTGCAACAAAGGACAGTGACAATCATAAAAAAAGATGTGGTTCTTCTACTAATGGGCTACAGAAACTAGGAAGAAGTGTATGAGATTAATATTTGACAGGGAAAAACCCGGCAATCAGATTTTTTTACATTCTTCCAAAAGACTAAACCTTTCATTTTGGACTTTTCGCACTGCCCACACTGTCTGCTCCGTTATTGGATACAAACCTAAAAACCGAAAAGACATTTTGAGGATTTAGATGCATATTCCACTAATTATTTAGTTGGAAATCGCTTAAACGTGAACAGACTCCTAATGGATCTTTCTGTTGCAACAGGGCTTGAGTGTGGAACATGTTTGTAATGAGCTGAGGCACTGGTACCTGCTGAAAAACCTCACGGCAGAGCATGCTGTGTCCATCACCTGTGAGCCATCTTCTTCAGCCAGCAATGAGATTCATGTCAGCATTGTAAGTACAGCTTAAATGTGTATAGGAATTACGTCTGAGACCATTGGTCTAACATAACATCTGAAGACGTTTCTTGAGGGCCACCTTTAGCTTCAACCTGTTCCAACCCACCTGACAGGATGTTTCTAGTACTCTAGAAATCCTTGATCAGCTGATTCGGGTGTTTGGAGCTGCAGCTAAGAGACTGTGGACATTTCCATTCCATTTCCAATTTCCATTATTCTATGGAACACAAAAGATCATGCTTTTTGCTTTTGTTCAGATGCAAATAATTTCCATTTTACGGACAAAACTGTTCTTATAATCTATATAAAAGTCAACTTTTGTGATATTAATGAGTCTATGTTTCCTGTGCAGTCCGCAGAAGAGCCCAGGTTGGACAGGAATCCTATTAAAGACATTACGGGTCAAATATTTGACTTGGTGAGCAAGCACAATGGTAACAACACCATCATTAAAGCCATCACCGGCGTACGAGTTCACCAGACACCAAGCCCCAAAACAGGTAAGCAGCTCTACATCACATTGGACACTGGGACCATCTTTGCTGAAAAGTAGTCAAAAATTAAAGTATTAAGGTTTCCACAGTCTGGGCCAGTCATGTTGAACTGTCTGTCCTTGGTCTTGCTTGAGCAATGTTTAACTGTCAAAAGAAGCTTTAAGTCATTGAAGCCATGGAATGTTACATCAGCTCTGCCAGTTGGATTGAACTTCAATTAGACATCAGGGCCCTCTTTATGCATGTTGTTCATCAAATATGGCGTCCTACGTAACTTAAGAGACCTTTAAACCGTGTGAGCCAGCCTCTGTAGACTGGGTATAAACAGTGTACGTCTTGTCCAAAATAGGAAAATGTTGCTGTTGAATTAAAGTGTGGATTATTTTTCCTACATTTTCCCATTTCCAATGCACAAATGTTCACCAGTTAATAGACATTTAAATAGTTTCCCCTTGCAGTCTTCTCGTTGTCTCAAATATTGACTAACTGTCCCTCTGGCTCTTCTATCCCTAGACTACCTGGTTCCTCTGCTCAGCTCCATCTTCATCGTGCTCTGGATTCTCGCCCTGGCCTCAGCCTTCCTGTGGTGCATTCACCGCCGGCGGAAACAGAACACCCACAGCAACGCAACTACCTCAGCTACAGAGGACAATACCACCAATAACGTGCGTGAGCAGCTCAACCAAATCAAGAACCCCATTGAGAAACACGCGGCCCACGGCGTGGCCATAAAAGACTACGAAGGGAAGAACTCCATCATTGCCAAAATTAGGACGCATAACTCTGAGGTGGAGGAAGAGGAGATGGACAAACACCTGCAGAAAGCACGCTTTACCAAGCAGCCAGCTTACACGCTGGTGGAACGGGAGGAGCGTGCGCCCAACAAAAACCCAAATTGGACTAACAAACAGGACAACAGAGACTTGGAGACGGCACAGAGCTTAAACAGGATGGAGTATATCGTATAGCAGGCAGCTGTGTTGCCGTGCGACCGAACCCCTGTTGCACTTACCGGTCATTTGGCAGGGTCTCGGGGGGGTTGTGCTTCTTAAAACTGTTGCGTCATGATCTGGACTCAAAGGCTGTTGTTTGCCTAGAATCCTGTGTTAATTTAAGTTTTGACAAGCTGGCTTCACACTGGCAATTGTAAAAGTTGCTGTGGACGGCTGGAAAACCCAAATGCTGTGTTTCGCATCCAGTGTTTTCCTTTGTAAAAGAAAAAAAAAAAGTTAAAAAAAAAAAAAGTACACATTTCAAATGTCTATATTTTCGTGGATACGTTTGAGTATCTCAGTGAGTCTGAAAAGTTTGCATAGTGTTTGCAAATAGTTTTAAGTGTTATTTTTGTTCATAATGACAATGCTCTCACAGCTAAAGTAGTTGTTTCTTCCTTATCCAGCAGCTGTGTGGAAACTCTCTCTAGTTGGTTTTATTTCTAGTTCTGAACTGAAAGTGCCTTCACAGCTACGCACCACAGCAATTGTCGGAAATGAGTATGAAAAACGGGGAAAAAAAAGCAAAAAAAAATTATTTATTATTTTTCTTTTCTTGGGCGGGATAGGTCGGTCAGCTTTCTGCTGCCAATATGAAGAATTGTGTCAATTTAGTGTAGATATGTATATTTTTTTTTAATTAATCACTGTGTATATTTGATTTATTAACTTAATAATCAAGAGCCTTAAAATATCATTCCTTTTTATTTATATGTCCTGTCTAGTTTTGAAGGTTTTGATAGCTTTGTAAGCCTATAGCTTTGTTCAGACGACATTTGTTTGATGTTTCACATACCAAAATTTCAGAGAGAAAAAGCAGTCTTTTTTTTTTTTTTTTTTTTCAAAAAAAAGCTGGGCATTTGTGTGCCTAAGAACTTTCTACATTGTCAGATATTTCAATATTTGAAACTCCTATTGTATGTATTTTGCCAACTCTTACCAACTCTCAATGCAGGTAATGTCAACATCATGACTGCTTTTTTGTTTGGATACCTGGTGGCAGACACATTGCTTGCCACAGATGAAAGAAAAACAATAAATCATTAAAAAAAATCTCAAATAAAAGGGAACATGAGTCTTTTAGTTGCTTGCTGGTAAACCTGATTCACACAAATCATTTCTCTTCTGCTTCGGTTTGCAGTATGTCATAAGCTAGGCTGTGAATACTTGAACAGTAGGGGGCCAATGGAAACACTGTAGATGACTGCCTTGCTTTCAGGAGTCCATTTCTATTGCTGTGCACATGTAGTGTTCTTTTCGTTATTCTTTTATATCGAGGCTCTCTAAAAAAACACCAAACCGACAAGCTTATCACATATTTGTAAATTTTATGAGATCATGGTAATATTCAATGTTCATATTTGACCTTATTGTAAATTTGTTTTTTAGTTTGTTCCTGGCAATATTTTTTGAATGTTATATTTATTAAACATTTTGTATAAAAGGAAAATTAAATGTTTCTTTTCGATTTGTGCTCTATTGTGCTGCTTTGGAGGGAGTCGAATCCTCTCTTACGCTGACGTAAAGCACAAGGTCTGTCTAAGTGTCTATTCGTGATACAGCCGTGCGGGTCTGATTGCGCTCTGTACCATGTGAAGACTGACGCTACGACTGAACTTCCCTTCCTATATGATGAATGAGGTATTGAGTAAAATAACTGCAGGGCAAAAAGCAAAGCTTATGGTGATGAGGGAGAAGAAAGGGGTTTCCCAGGATATCATGTAAATTCTGTCATCAATTACTCACCCTCAAGGTGTTTTTTCACATACATACCTTTTTTCGAATGTGGTACACAAACAAGGCATTTCGATAAGAAAGGTGGCTGTTTTCCATGCACACTGAAAGAAGACAGGAGATTTCAAGGTGCAAAAAGAACACATAGACATCATCACTCATGCCCTAAATTCAAAGTCTTCTGAAGTCATGTGATGGCTTTGTGAGAAATTGAAGTAAACATTGACTAAAGATTGTCTTATAATTGGTGAAATAAGTCCAATTTGTGAATGAATCATTCTCGTGAGTCACATCTTTTCAATCACTCAGTTGATCCAGTTCATAAAACCCATATGAATGATTTATGCATCAGACTCAAGATAAACTCGCTGACTCAATTTGGTGGCAGCAGAGGTACACTGGCAAAAAAGAACTTAAACTGCAGTCTGTTTCTCACACAAAGGCTTCTTATATCTTCTGAACACTGAATGCACAACTTTTATGATTATTTTATTGCACTCTGTGTCATTTCTAAAGTTTCAAAGCATCCATTTCCATTCATTGCAATTATTTCTAAATAAATGCTCAGCACAGCATCCATAATTTCCTTTTGCTGTTCCACAGAAGAAAGGAAGTTGAAAGGGTTTGAAATGGGTTGATGACGTTTTCTTTTATGGTTAAAATTGTTCTTTTTAAATGGACAAGAAGTAAAAATTCTAATTTGTAAATGCATGTTATTATCCCGGCCTTAATCAAAATGTCATTACTCAATGCTGCTGTATGCTGGATTTTTCCAAGCATTTAGTCCACATAAAACACAACCCATCTCAAAAATCGAATTAACAACCAATAAACAGACCTACATACAAGCCCCAATTTGGAAAAGATCTCTTGCAATCGAAAGTTGATCTCCAATGTTACTGTACTGTATGTCATTCTGAGCACTATGTAATTAAAAGTCAAGAAATCAGAATTCCTTTATTATTAATAATTAAGTAATATGGGAAGTACAGTAGATAGTATTAGATTTTTAAGGTATTCCTTGGACATTTAGTTCACAATTATTTCAACGCAAACATTAATTAAGAACAAATGGTTTGCTATCTTTAATGAATTTCATGACATACTGTAACATCAGAATATACAGTGAAATATGTTGTAACTCTAAACCAGAAGCATTCTGACTGCCATGTTACGGGATTATTACTGCACAAAGTTGATATATTCAGATAATGCTTTCATGACACATATCTATTATACTAAATACATAAACATCAACTGATTTGTAAGCACGGCTAGAAAATAAAGCATGTGACTCAACGAATTTACGTCCATACATATAATCATCCTGCCATCACGCACTATATCAATGTCGACTGCACCCGTGATTAGCCAAATATCGGACGCGAGCGCCACTACAGCGTTCCATAACGTTGTCAGTCATCCCGCAGCAGACTTTTAGCTGTTACGAAAAGCAATAACACATTTACAAATAATAACCGCAGGGAGACGGCAGTCGGCTCCAACGGTGAAAACCCCTGATCGCTTAAGGAGCGCGGTGTATGTGAGAACACAGCGAAATCAATCATGTGCTCAGCTGAAGCTGGAAGAGTGGAGATTTCAGACGGATGGAGCCAGAGATTTGGGCTTGAAGCCACAGTGTGCTCAACGGCTCCCGCTAGTCTGAAATACAAATCTTGCACCGAAAACGCGAACTGCATTTGTGTTTTTGTTTAGAGTGAAGTTACTGTTTGCTTGAGTTCCTTTTAAGCTGTTGCTAGTGGAGTAGATTCAAATATGTGAAAGCTTCTTGGTAATCTAATTCAAGCGTTTAAGCAGTTTTGTGTTTTTTGCTTTAAAGGGAGAAGGGAAGTACTGTATGTGCAGAGACTGTGTGTGGTGAACTCTTGTGCAACCGCTGCTGACAGACAGCATTACAGTAGAAGTGTGTACTGTAACATCCATCGTGGTGGCGTCAAACATCCTCTCTCGTTCGATGCCGCTGCGCCCCTTAGGATTTCTTGAGCCGCCGTAATCGGGATGTTCTGGGCTCACCCCCCTTCCTTCCCTCTCTGGCGACAGATCTGGAACTAATAGAGGAGCCAGAGGATACGGGCTTGACGGATAGGCCTCTCAAGCTTGCGGCCAGCCCGCTTTGGTTAGTCTGTGAAATCTCAGGCTGGGGACAGCAAACGGAGTCTGGAGCAGCAACATTGGAAGAGGGGTTGTTGGAATCGCTTGACTCTGCAGGCTCTCCAAGACGAGATCTTTTTGTCTTTTGGCGGTCAGCGTCCTCTCCTGAGCTACTTGGGGTCCGTGGTCGTCTCTTCGGACCAGTAGCATCAAGTTGTGGTTCGGTGACCTCTTTACTGTTACTTAATTTAGATGACAACACTGCTTTCCCTTCCTCCAGTGACTCACCCGTGAGCTTGCTGCCAGACGATATGGTGATAGGATGACATGCTTCATCAGTCCCCTTCTCAGCTTTGTCCCCTTGATCATCTTGGCATTCTTGAGGTTGGACTTTAGCCTGCCTGGCACTGGAGGAATGAGAAAAGCTTACATGAAGATGTAGATGGATCACCGGCAAGGTATATCAGAACAGTACTTACATCTTCTGAAGAATGGCTCTTTTTGTTGCTGTGGAGCTGGGTAATGGATCTGTCATCTCGCTAGAGCCAGAAAAATACTTTGAATGGCTTGGTTCACACTGCTGAGACAAGAAAAGAGAAACAAATCCATTAAATTCAAGATGAATTTTCATTATTAATTAATTTATTATTCATTAGATGTCATCTATGTAAGTATATCACTATGCTTTGGAACAGAGCTACTCTCTCAACACCTCACAGAAACTAAGTAAATGATTTGTTTTTGTTTTTTAAAGGACTTTAACAGAATTCCATTGTACTGACATGAATTAACGATATTTGATGTAGCCATGGGAACAAATCCATGGGATGTTTTGTTTTGACGGCCATACCCAAGAGACCAAGCAAAAACACAAGCTTGTGTTGAACTGCCAGTGTTCAGAGGAAAATCTCTTTTTTCCCCTTTTCTCGATCTTGATCATCATGCTTATCAAAAAATAAATATTTGTGTGGTTTTGCTTTTACATGTTGTCTATTTTATGTGTTTGTAAGTAAATATAAATATTGTCAAAAGTACCAATTTGGTTGAATAGGTTACATATGCATTTATTGTGGTATTAAAATTGATACCAAGAATCACATAATAACATGCCTTTTAAATTGCTGATGTGTGATCAGTAAATACACTCACATTGTATTTATTTAAAATTATTTTCAAAATAATACATCCATTGACTGTGTGTGTGTGTGTGTGTGTGTGTGTTTGTTTGTGTTCATTACGACCTGGCTTGACCACTTGAATAGTTTGAAACACTTTGAAGTCATTGTTTTAGTACTAGCCATGCTTAACTGGGCAGTTCTGAGAAGAATAAAGAGACGAAGCAGCTTATTGAATCCCACCAACATACACCTTCAACAGTCCTAATGAAGCTCTATCAACAGAACAATCCTTGACTGAGCAAGAACAGAGCAGGTGCTTGTGGCCGCCGTCTTTAGGGGCACAGGATCATTGAACTGCGATTAACCGACACAAAACAATCATTCCAGTCCAAACTGATTGGATTTCATAAAAGTGTAGGTTTACCAACCGGCCTCTGAACAGGCTCAAGATATATAGGCTATTAGTTCTATTTTAGGAGCAAACTGCCAGATAAGCACAAGGTCCGTCAAGTCATTAGAGCGAAATGAGGAAATTGCAGAGGGATGTGTTTCATATGAAGTGCACAGACACTGGCCTGAAGAAGGGGCCTCTATATACCCATACATAATGCCTTGTTTAAAAAAATAAATAAATAAATAAAAATGGTGAGGATGAATATACAGTACACAGGATGGTTTAGAGGGATGATCATATCAACAACAATACAACAAATATAAATGGAAGAATGACCCACTATCCATTTCGCTCATCTTTGCTCTGAGGCACTGTAAGCAAGTCACGCTGAATGAGTTCACCCGAAAATGAAAAGATATTTTGAAAAAAACTTTGTAACTAGGCTGTTTTGGTCACCATTGACTTCCATAGTAAAATTACTTCACTGGTTGCATCAATGGTTAGCCGTTTAGAACTACGTGAGGGTGAGAAAATGATGACAGAATTTTCACTATTTCTTTAATGAGTGAATGAATCACAAAAGAAAGGTGCACCTACAGTACTGCAAGCGAAGGATCCTGCAGCACGTGACTGTGGCAATTCCAATGTCATGAGTTTAGTTCCCAGGAAATGCATGAACAGAAAAAAGTAACCTTAAACTTAAACCTTGAGAGCTGCCTTGGATAATCTGCCAGATGCATAAATGTGCTTTTATTTGCCAAAAATACAGCATTTTCATCCCATGTCAAGAAAATCATTTCTTATGGGAAAATTTATGCTAAATAGAAATGGAAGCCACAGTGGGTCTTTTAATAAATGCAATTAAACTATTTTTGGTTTAGATTAAAACACTCTGATGAACTTGAGCAACTCTGATGAGCAATCAACAGCAGATGCTTTGTGTCTGGGAGTTAGTCAAACAGCTCTGGGAAGTTAACAGCAGCATCATTTTGACAATGACCAAGCACAATTTGAGATGTTTTGTGCTGATTTTATTCAAATTGCATGAATATTTGATCTAAGAATTGATTTGGTTCATGTTTTCATAGTATTGTACGTGCATGTCTTAATAACATTTATCCGTATTAAGCAAGCGTATGTTTTTATGTGCATTTTATGTCCAAAATTCACACTAGTTGGCAATATAGTTTTTTTTTTAATCACAATATAAGTCTCTTTTCACAGTTGCGTTATTTTTGCTAGTAATAAGGTTGCCATTCATATTGACTGAATTCTTTTGAATCTCATTGCAGTTGAATGGTTTAAAATGCATGACAAAAACTTTTGTGATAGCACAAAACTAACTACACATGAGCATAACTGCAACAGAAACAAAAAGTGTTTTTTTTTTTTTTTTCTACGTTTAAGTTTCTTACATTTGTCATGTCTAAACGGTATATGATCCAAATGTCACAAAAATAAAAAATGTAAAAAACATGGAAGAAAACCACAGCCACAGACAAAAAGAGTTCTTTTCCCACAAGCTGTTTGAAAGCAGCAGGTTTAGCAGGACTGCACATAAATCAGTGCTGCTTCACTCTAAAAGGGCTGATCAATAGCTAGTGGGAAGGTTCACTTTAAGGTGCAGGGAAGGGTAATGCATGGGAAGATCTGAGAAAACAGAGTCTATGAGAACCCAAGAGACTCTCTGCGGTGTGTGTCCACCCACAGAGACAAGTATTCATAGGAAATCATGTTGTAACGTGGGCCGCTGATGTTTAAAAACAATTTATTTCCAAAGTCTGAGCGAGCAAGCTGCTGTCTCATCCATAGACTGTGTTTCATCCATGACCACCGTCTCTCGAACTCTCTCCTACACACACACACAAACTCCCCCCAACTTACCACGTCCCTCTGCCCACTGCAACTAAGATTGGACAGTTTTTAGGGGGATATCCAGACACACTAGCGCACAGAAACACACCCATACTCACTAACGATAAGTCCACTGAAAATAAACACACCCAGAGAGTGTGAACGGTACAGCGCACATACACACGCTCGACAAAAACATGGTGGATAGGGGAGGAAGAACATTTGAATTTCAATACCTTCATATGCATTTTACAAACCTTTGGAAAACAGATGAAAGAGACAGTAACAATGGAGCAGTGTTTCTTTCCCAGAGATACTGTCTCAAGAAGCAATTCTCTCATGTACTTCGCTGGGCTTCAAAGAAGGAAAAGAGAAAGACGATAAGAAAAGAAATTCATGTCAGAAAGTTAATGGAGTGGGAGAAGGCACAATTCAATGTGCCTATGGGAACAGAAAATAAATATATAAAAAATATATATATAATTAAGCTTTTCCATTTACATGTGAATGCAAAGGTTTGGTGTCATTAACGTTTCTTTCTAACAATTTCTTTTTGAAGATATTAATACACCAAATCAGCATATTAGAATGATTTAAGAACGATCATGACACTGAAGTCTGGAGTAATGCAGATGAAAATTTGGTTCTGTCATCACTTATATATTGTAAAATAGAAGAAAAGTATATTAAATTGTACTACTTCAAAATTTTATTAATTTTACTGTATTTTTCCATCAAATAAATGCAGCCTTATTTAACATAAAAGACTTTCAAATATATTTGAAAAAAAAAAAAATCATATTGTAAACATGTAAATAAAAAACGTAAATAAAATGAAAAAAAAATGTAATAAAATAATACAAATAAAATACATTTATATTTATTTATTTTACACATGTAATATTTTACTGTATTTTACTTTATTTTTCCATCAAATAAATGCAGCCTTGTTCAACATAAAAGACTTTCAAATACATTTGAAGAAAATCATCTTGTAAAAAACATGTAAATAAAATAACAAAATAAAATGAAAAAAATAAATAAATAAATGTAATAAAATAAAATAAAATAAAATAATACAAATAAAATACATTTATATTTATTTATTTTACATATGTAATATTTTTACTGCATTTTTTTCATCAAATAAATGCAGCCTTGTTCAACATAAAAGACTTTCAAATACATTTGAAGAAAATCATCTTGTAAAAAACATG
>JAUMHP010000063.1:15218200-15234879 GCA_032361065.1 Enteromius trimaculatus
TAAATAAAATAAAATAAAATGTAAAAAATTAATTAGTATTTTTTTTCTCCCAAAATAAAATAACTTAAAAGCACAAACTAAATAAAAAAAATTCTGGCACAATAAAATTATCTTTATTTGAGACTTTAGTTAATAAAATGATCTTAAATGAATTGGTTTATCATGGTTTTAATTTAATCAACATCTATAAACAATAAAGCCCTAATAATACAAACTCCACATACATTATTATCTGGCAAAATGTCAGAGCTGCAATGACCTCTACAATTACAAAAGCCGTGTTCATTGCACATAACCTAGTTAAAAGCTAAAGTGAAAGAAAATCAAGCGGAATCCAGCAAAGTGGAATGCAGGTCATATACTGTGGACATAAACACTTAATTAGCATCTATTTATGTCTTCACAGTAAATGATTGTTGTATATAAGCTAGAAAGTTACTTCTATCAACTACAAGTCATTTTTAAAAGGAAATGAGTCAGTTTGGACTCAAGATGACAAACTCAATCACCCTTTACGTTTCCATTAGCTCAATCATACATAATGAGTTGTAAGCGCTGACACGCTTTGTGGACACCCTTACAACGGCTCATCTGTAGTAGTAAACAAACAAATATGTACTGGACTCATTAGCCAATAGGCGTATCGCCGTTAAACAAGCACCTGGAGGCCCGCAGTGTGGGTACTGGAAGTGCAGTTACGGATCAGGACAAAAGGCCAGTCAGGGAGAGATCTGTGTACTGGAATTTGTCTGTGACTATAATGCCCTTGAGCAAAAGCACTACTGCAGATTTCTCTATGAGGACTGTCCCAACAAGTGTACTGTACAGTAGTTATGATGAGTAAAGATGCGATCACATTAGACTGTGTCTCCTTCACTTCTACTCATCCTTTATGAAAGCAGGAGAGTGGAAAGTTAAGCATAAGAAGCGTTGCTTATAATTAAAGTTCATAAAAAAACAGACCTTGGCTTTTGATTGGTCAATAGCTTTACCTTTTTCACTCACTATCTATGAGATCCATCTGCTATGAATGATGTATGGTGAACATTCATGTTTGAAGACGCTAAAGCATAACACAGCAGCGCCCACACATTTTTTTACCATCATGGAAAGTCTGAAAATCTACATTGCGTAACATTGCTGTCATCACTAAGATGATACCTTTGGGGAGTCTTGAGTCTAGCATGAAACAGGCTTGCTTTCTCGGGAGCTTTGCTTCAGTTGGTCATCTGCACTAAATTTCTGTTCACCACATCAAGACCAAAGCCAACAAACAAATTAGCTTGGACTCCTTACAATGCATGTCACCTACACAAGGAACATGAGGAAGAACATCTGCCTGTTCTATAAATGCCAGAAGAAACTTTTTCTTCTTTTAGTCATAAAAGACACGAATGGTGTATGTCTTCTGTAAGTACCTGTCAGAACAACGCTCCAGCCATCTAAACCAGAGCACTGACAAGAAGAGTATCCATAAAACATAACCATTCTAGAAATCCACCTCTTTGTTTCTTTAGAGACAAACCAGATTAGGTGACAATGAGTTTATGAGAGCCAAGAAGCTCTTGAAATGACAATGTTCTATGTATTGGTGTTGGAAACGGTGAGAAACTGAGATAGGAGAGGAAGAAAGAACGACTAAAGTTATGTCCATAAACACTGTAGCACTCCCCAAAGGAGAGGAGGCTGTAAAAACACATCTGCCCTGAGCTTTGATCTGCCGAGTCATTACAATAGTTCCCATTCTTTCACCACACATTCAGAGGTACAGAAGCGGTGACGTCAAAATACAAAACTTTCTTTCCTTTGTGGACCAGAAAAGATTTTGAAAGATTTCAGTGGAGTTCAAACATCATTTAAAACTACTAACTTTCAACTCAAATGTTCAAAACAAATGCTCAAACAATAGTGTACAATATGACGTTTGACCAAACACAGATCCAATTTCAAGTAAGGACAATCTGCTAGGCACCTTCGAGGAGTTTCAGGAAGTGCATTTAAAGGAAACGGAAGAGACGTCTGCCGTCTCAGTTGTGATTACGTGATTCTGTGCTGACTGTGCACTGCACCCTCATCGCTTCTTTGCTGCGCAACAGTGAAGGATCCTTCCCGTTCTACCCACTTCAGACCGCACCACAGGATGTGAATCACTCAAGGAACCGTTAATCTTGTTCCGACAGGGGATACAAGTCACCTTCCAGTTCACGACACAGCCCAGAGTTCAAATTGGTGACTTTACACATAGTACCTACCATATATCATTTTCTCATGCTCTCTCTTTCTGCAAGAAACAATATGTTATATTGCAGTGTAACCTTGTGACCTTTGGATAGGTGTTATGGCAGCCCAGCGTGGCTGATATAAACTACGTTTTGCAAACTGAGCTATAAATCAAATAGAGGGACCACAGACAAATTCCCAAACTGCCTCAAAACATGTGGCGTCATTCAGACTCTCACTGTCAAGCACTGCGGTGAGAGAAACTCGCCATAAATATATGACAACACTGGAAGAACAAATTCACTGAGCCATTATCATTTTCAAATTGAAATTCGGCATCATACGTGACTCACACAGCTGAGCCGCATGTCTTATTAAGATTCATAACTTTCCTGGCTAACTTCAAGCAAAAAAAAAAAGAGAAAGAAAAGCATCCCAGTGACAAGTTATAATGGAGCAACTGTAATAATTGTTTTGTCATGAGAGAATCTGTAGCTCATTCTCCTGATGCACTCTCTCCTCCGATCTGCCAAACAGCAAGAGCACCACCGCAAGCTCCTGCTAACCCTTCCTCGCAGCATATACAAGCACAGAGAACCACATCCTGATGAGGGGAATGCAAAAACAAGGGCCCTGCTTCCCTGAACTGGAAAAGCGGTTACACAATGTGAACTTTTCACTGTCGAACTGGATAACTTCACTCAAATTATTACAATTCTTGCTTTCATTGAAAGCCAAAGCAACGCAGGAAAAAATGGCTGAAAGAAAACGTCTTAAAAGAAAAACAATGGCAAATGATTCAACTCGAAAAAGTACCGACAAATCATGGCAGGACAGATGGGAGACTGTCCTTGATGTCCACCCAAGGTAGGCGGCTCTGTGCACATTTCCCAGGATTCCATTGGAAGATAGAGTAGGATCAACCGAGAGAGACTCATAGGGAAGAAGTGAACATGAAAAGAATTGAAGAAGATCTGAGTGGGGCGGAGACACAACAGATAAGTAACTCTGGACACACAGCAGGAAGTCTGATCAAGGATGCTTTCACTTGGACATTCATGGCTCCAGAGATCCTACCACTGAGTATCCTGTTGAACCAAATCACAGTCTTCAGACCCACACACAACTGTTGCCATAAAAGTGGGTGAATAAGAGGGCATGCGTGTGAGCCAAGTAAAACTGTGGTCTTGTTTCCGAAGCAAAATACATAGTGTACCCGTGATGCAACATGATTTCAGAATAAGTATCCTGCATTCAATTTCCTACTGCAGCATCAAGATAAATAACTCTTACAAAACTACTTTTGTAAATATTGAATAATCAGGGCACTGACAAAAAGACATTTTTGACTTGTGAATGTGCAGAACTCATGCTTTAAAAAAAATCTATTTAATTTATTTATTTATTTAATTATATATTCACAGAATTTAATTTCATTAGCTTTTTCAATAGATGGCTCATAAATCTTATATTTCCTAGATAATATGCACACCTTTGGACAGTTTCTGTACAATGTGTGTGTAGGCATACAGTAATATTCATTTAAAGAAATCATTAATATAAATGAACACATTTTAGTGATGTAATTCTTTAAACAAGTTAAAATGCTGTGTCTCTGCGCATATAATTACAATAATGTGTATTGTAATTGCCTACAGTATTTATCTTTGCATTTTCATAAACAATCATGAATTAATGGCTATGGTATTTAGAATCAGATCCAATCATATGTGAGAGATTTACAAATAAGGCCCCAGAGCTCAACGTCTTAGGCCAAAGGCATTTAGTGGTCCACCTCAGAGAGTAGTATAGAGTAAAAAGAGTCTCACCAATAAGCCCCTTCCAACTACTCTTTAGCCGCTCCATAATAAGCGAGAGGGGAGAACCAAACACGTAGGAATTAACTACATGAGTCCAGAACCCACTTCATGGTGTTTGCAGAGAATAGGTTCAAGACTGGGAAACAGCATACGTTAAAGACACATGTACTTCATTTTCTTCTGCGTACATTTTATAAAGAGCTGGAGAATAGGTGGAGAACCTATATAATAGCTGGAAAATACAAACTGTCCACAGAGTCAAATCAGTTCGCCCCTTTAAAGAGCTTCTATACAGATAGACACTTTTGTTGTAGCCAGCTCTTTTTAAAGAGGGTCATCTGACTGTAGTTTAACTAAATCTATTTAAGTAGAGTGTAGCTTGGCAAGCTAGTTTCAAAGTAGCTTCTCCAACACTGATTATAAACATTATTTTATAACATAAGCAGCTCTTACCACATCCAGGTTCATGTTTCCACTGGGAAGTGCAGAATTCTCTGGAGGACTGGCACACACTACAACACGCTCAGGAAACACACGCAACTCTGTGAAGGTCAAGCAAAAATAGAGATGAAGCTGTAGCTGAAGTGGAAGCCATTATATTACATTATATATTTTATGCAGTAAATTTTCAATTTGAAACAAAAGATGAATTGGGAGGGGAGATTAAAATATGCACGATATTCATATAACATTTTTCAGACATCTGAGGCAATAAATGAGAGTGAAACCACTAAAGACGAGAAGAGCAGCAACGGTTTAAAATGACCTCAATGCCCTCTTCATGGGAAATTTGGAAAAAGCTTTGTTGTTTTTAAGAAAATGGCTAAGCTGCCATAAAGTTGAATGTAAACTTCCCCACTGCCCCTCAGTCAATAAAGTTTCAAATATGTAACTCGATATAAGTAAAACAAACCACATTGTTTGATGTATTCCGGTTTAGTTCCTTCAAACTTGGCCAAATTTAGCTTGAAAAATGAAGGCCAAGCAAATTGTTGGTCAGTTACTTTTCCTTCTTTTTGTTTTTCCTAGATCACGTAAAATAATCTATACCGGACTGCCTTATTAGTCTGTATGCTTCTATTTAGTTTGTATCTTTTTCTGGACATGTTCAACATAAATTGTGTAGAACGATGACTGTAATTCCCTTCAGAGTCTGACATGAAGCTTTATTCTGAATTTGTTTACTATGATAAGCAAACCACATTTTCCCTGTGAGCTGCTGTCAAGCCAGGCTCGGGTGGACTTGGCTGTAGTCTCAAATATTTGTTGAGCTCTGCCTTTATTAGGTCGGGGTGCATTCGTCTCCACCTCTCCAGATATAATGGGTTGTTTTTTCAAAGAGCTTTCTCTCTATACATTTAACATGAAACTATGATTCTGCATAAAACGCATTTGGAATCATGTTCTGAGTTTCCAATTTAGTGAACATATTTCAGTCGACTTTTTCCAAAATAAAAACAATCCAGACAGTGACCTCTGACTGAGCCTGACAGCTGTACGAACTAATAACAACACAGGTGCTTCTGATAGAGTCATCTGTTTCATGAGTCAACTTAATGTGGAAAGAAATACTAAAACCAGTCTTCTCTAGTCAATGAGAAGAGGAAATAAACTACCTCTGTAGTGCTGCCTGATAATGCATCTCAGGTTGACGTGTCGTTTCATGAAGTGAACTGCCAAGCGAACATTCCCACCTGCAAAAGAAAACATTTTATGCAGCAAATCCGCTAACACTCAGAAAACTTTCACTGGTGATATTCAAACAGTGACGGCTTGTCACAGTAAGCTAATGATAAAATAACAGCATTAAGGACTGCCTGTTTGTTTAAACAAATCTTCATTTACGCATGAGGAAACTTTTCTCGGAAAAATAATTTTAATGCAAATCGGCACTGTATTAAATCATAGTCTGTGACACATCTCCTAAACATGGACGTTATCAATTATATGTGGCCATGCAAAAAGCCAGAACAAAGGCTGTTAATGTCTGCCAAATATGACACCACACAAAGGCGGTTTAGTGTCTAAAAAAATAGCAAAGCGTTTAAGCAAATGAGAATAAAGCCTCATAGTTCAGGCATGAATGTAAGCTGTGCCAGGGGCTTCTTGGCCTTTGAAGTCCACTGTTATAAGACTTACTGAACGCTAAAACTATTTACAGCCTCTGTTGGTGAGAGAGTTTTATGAATTCATGGTCCACTCCTTTGAGAAAAACATGTAATGTGCCACTTTGCCTGCATAACCTGTATTTTAGACTGCAAATATCTCTAAACATTGGATAAGCGGCTTAACATTCACACTGAAGACTGTTATTCTTATTGGTCAATCGAGGCATTCTGAGGTCAAATGTTTTAGTGTGCAACTGCTACTGTATAGTGGATTATGCTGTGCCTCTTGTGCATTCATCAATCTCGTTGCTCACACAAAATCAAATAATTTGTCAACATTTATTAAGTGGGATCATGTACAGTCAGAAGGTAATTATCGCAGAATAAACTCCTTCAATGTGATGTAAGACCTGATCCTTCTGTTAGCATTTATTTTGCAACGATATAGTGACAGGAGAATAAATGAAGATTCATTGTTACATTTTTTGTTTGCATAATTATGTTCACACAATAGAAGAAATGAATAAATAGGGTGTATGTAAAGGCCAATCAAACTGCTGAAATGCACAAACCAAGATTAGTTTGTGACTCATTCAGGATCGACATCCTTCAACAAGAATAATCAGAACTGAATATATTCAAGTTAAAGAGATTTTTTTTTAGAGAGAAATTTTAAATGTTTACTAACATAATTTACTAACTCGCGTTTCATTCCAAACCTGTATTTCTTTTCTCATGTTAAACATAAAAAGATATTTTGAAGAATGCTGGTAATCACACAGTTGATGGTGCCTGTTAACTCCAATAGTTTTTCTTTTCCGACTATGGAAGTCAATGGGGACTGACAACTGTTCGGTTCTTTAAAATATCTTAATTTCTGGGTTAACTATTACTTTAAAAATGAAAAGCTCTTAAAGAAAGGACGTTCACACTAGAGCTTCTCTTTCTCATTTGTCGGAAATCTGTTTTAGAATCTCAGATTCTAAAATTTTCTGTGCATATGGTGTAATGTATATGTGACACCGGACCACAAAACCAGTCCTAAGGGTCCAGTTTTAAACATAATCTGAAAGCTGAATAAATAAGCTTTCCATTTACATATAGCTTTCTAATATTTGGCCAAGATCCAACTATTACAAAATCTGAAATCTAAGGGATATTAAATACTGACATGGCAAGTTGCCTAATAAACTCTCTAGCAATGCACATTACTAAGTTCTGATATATGGAATATATATATTCTGATATATGGTAGGAAATTCACTAAATATCACCATGGAACATGTTCTTTCCCTAATATTCTAATGATTTCTAGCGTAAAAGAAAAGGAGAAATTTTTGTGCATTTAAAAACATATATTTGATTTGCTCAGTCCAACCCATTGTTAATGAAAAAAGATTAGCATTAAATTATATATGGAATAAACAGCATTTTTTTATTGAATAATTTCAGATCACGCAAATGAGAAAGTGTGAAAGCAGCCCAAGACACTAAAATCGCTTCCAAATGTGTCATTATATGAAGCAATCAGTGATGTCAACATTAATCGTTTATTTACTTTTGCAGTTGCCAGAGCAACCCTACTCATTCACTATTAACATGCCAAGAAAACAAGTTCATTCAACCCTCCTAGTGTTAGAACAACGACACGACCATTCTGTTTTAATTTAAGAGACAGTGGGCAAAGGAAGAATCCAGCCTAGATCTGTTTGTCATTGTCCAAGGAATGCAAGATCCACTAGACGCGAAGGCAGAGCACTGTTGCTTAATCCTGGAGGAATTTGTCAGCAAGAGAGCGGGCCTGGTGAACACGCTAGATATCTGCTGGTGCAGCTGTAAACAAGAAAACAGGCATGGTAATCCATCAGCTCTCACTCTGTGCCCTGAATAGAGCCCTCAACCTCTCCGACTGTCTGTGAGAGACTGCCCCAGGCTGCAACAGGACCATAAAATACACAGAAAATAAATCGGACCACTAACTAATGACCCCAAGTTCTTAAGCATACCAGTTTAGATCATAGAAACCAAAGCGAAAAACAAACTCAGCTTGGCCACTCTAAAATAGCCTCATCCTCAAATCCAGAACATTTGTCTGTCTTCAGAGTGCGTGTTAGATGTGTCAAATGAGCAGAAATGCATTAGAGAAGACAGGTTTACCAGCTGATGTCATTGCAGGCCCGACTAACAGCTAGCTAGGTACTTAAACTGGAGCTTCAGGTAATAATATGCAATTACAGTGTCTGCCAGCCACAAAACTGTCATCAACACCCCCTGTATGTGATTGATGGATCTACCTCCTACTTTCTTCTACTTCACATGTAGTGCTTAACAGCAGCCCCACTTAAGTTGTTTTTTTAACAATACATTTGTCCTCTATCTGCCATTAAAACTTACTATGCCGTAGAAACAATGACACAATCAGTCACGGTGAAGAAAGAGGGTAGATTAGGACAGCATCACACTTTCTGCATTGATACAGCTTCCATTTAAGGCTTAAACATTGATAGAAACAACAGAGCATTTAAATCCTAATAAACCCCAAACTCACTCACTGTATCCAAGATACAAAATAATTATCTTAAATGTTATTTTATCCCATTTAATAATAGGCTATGTTAAGCATCATGTGTGAAACCCCGGTGAGCCTGCCAAACAGGCTCCTAATGTTGATATTCATGTCAAGGTTCCAGGCGACTGGTGCTCATTTTTGCTCAAGGGCAGTGATACAAGACTAGTGGGAACTGCAACACCTAGATTCACAGAAACGCAGGTTAATATGAATCAGATGCTCCCTCAGGTGTTCCTCCCCATCACAAAGTATCAACTGAGGAGGATTTCGATATCAGATTTATATGCTTTTGAGATGGCTTGGACCTTAAAGCGCTCAAAGGAGAAAGGCAACACCGGCAGAGAGATCAAGATGGCACATGGAACCCAACCAACTTCAATGAGGGGGGGAATAAAGCGTGCGTGGACAGTATCAGGATCTTATCTTTCCTGCTTCTAATCATTTGAGTATGCAGCCAGCCTCCCCAAAAGCTTGGAAGAGTTATGGGAAAATAAAATTCGGTCCTTCTGCTCAGCATCAAGAGCCTAGGGCATGTTATTTCCCTTTTTAACTTTAGTGTGGATGGACTGAACAAACAAAAAACTGATAATCTGCATATTTCAGGTGATAAAGAAACGGGCATCTTTTTTGTGTGATTCAAAAACTTCAGTCTAGTCAGTTTCATTCATGTCCAGTGACCCATCCTCCCACCTCGTTACTAAGAAAAAAAAAGTTTAATAGCATTTGTGTTTCCTCTTTTCCTTTACTTCAAAGAGGCAATTCCCAAGAGAAGGCAGACAGAGGAATCTAGCTCTAGAGTCTTCTTTTGAGAAATCAGAAGTTGGTTAAAAAATAAAAAAGCTTCAGTTCTTCTGGCCCAGGCAAGCAAGCTAAATGTAAATCTTAGTGTCTTTTAGCAGTTTAAGCAAATATAAAACACCCCTCCTTGAGAGAAGAAAATACTGGAGTTATCTAGATAAAGAGTGATGTTTACAGAAGTGCTCCTCAACTGTTTTTGATTCAAGACCCAGATATTACAAGCAGTGACTCAACACTGTATCACAATTACTTAAAAGTAAAAAAAAATAAAGTATTTGAATCCCTTGCAAACTCAAAATATGTGGATTTCTGGTGTATTCTACATTGCTGATTCACATTCTGCTGTCTTATCTAGCTAGTTGACATTCATGTTTTTTTTGTTTTGGTTTGTTTGTTGGTATTTTAGCAAAACCAATACCAATGTTTTGCATTATTTTACAGCCAAATCTGCTTACAGAGTTGCATTGTTCTTTGAAAAAAGGAAAGAAGAAGAAAACATTTAGTACAATTTATTTTTTAAAGAAAATAATAGATTTGTAAGGGGAAAAAAAAGAAATATTATTCAACCAGATCTGTATCACTAACAAATGCAGAACATGGCCACCAGATATTGCAAGTGGCATGTGACGTTCCAGTCCACATGGCAACACAACATACGTCTTTCCACAGGTTTCGATAACACTAAGCCAGGGCAGAAATATATACACCACGATATCAAAACTGAACGATTGTCCAAAAGGCTTCATTGAATAAACAAAAAAATCAAACCGAGGTGTGAGTGTTTTTATATCGCTGTCTTCAGAAAATGTCATATTCATTTCATCCTGCATATAAGGCAGTGTTTGTAAGCTCAGAGCTACTTTGTCTACAGCCATTACCGGGGAAACCTCTTGTTTCTTGTGCTTGAATGAGTTTGGATTTTTAATAAATCCGTCTGATTTACGCAGCGAACATATTTTGCTTGTTATAATCTACTCTAGAAGGTTTTAGCTGTTGTTATTGATTCCATTTGGATGTCTACCGGAAGTTAAGTTAGGGCCACAAAAGCACGCATGCGCAGTGGCATTTGTTTATGTTGTCGTCGTTGAAACCATCTATATACAGTACAGTACATCAGTACACACACATGCAGGGCCCCCCTGGAGCTTTTACCACTTCCTGGGAAAACAATAGAGAGAACGAAAAGTCAACAAACCAGAAGAATGTAAAGAGGAATGTGAAAAAAAATGGAAGAGCGGGGTGAGTGATCCCTTGTTTCCAACTAGAGGCATTTTTTCCACTGATTCAGAGTTCAAAGAAGAACACGAACTATAAAAACCTCATCAGCTCTAAACAAATGGAGAGCTCAACATGCGAAAGAATAATAATCATCTCTCAGCACCACAGTCTAGATCTCGACAAGCCAAAGAGGTTGTACAATCTAAACACGACGAGCTTTAAAAACAGACAACATCAGATATGATTTCTGGTGGTAAAACCGGGTACGATCAGTGATATCTGAGCATATAGCTACTGTGTGCAATGGGCGACCCTGAAGTGATCTCACAGACGTGAAAGAGAACGGGTGAGTTGGAATTTGTAGAAATATTTTCTCTCGTCCCTCACTTTGATGTGAATGATCACCCTTTAAGATCTTGTCCCCCGCTCTTACTGGGTCAGGGTGGGGCTCTTGGGCGATTGTGTGTATGTGTGTGAGGATTTCACGGGGGTCGCCACATGGAAGGGCCGAACGGGGTTTTCCTGGAAGCACATCACACCCGTCTGCGTAACTGTAGCCTGGGCCGAGCAGGCGGTGTGTCTTATCACTCTGTTCAACGTCCACCTGAAACAATATTTGCACATGAGTGTTCAATTTAACATTTGGGTGACCCCTTCAGCATGGTTACGAAATGCTGCAGTGTGGCCCAACAGGAGGATGCAACACATGATCAAAAATAGAACTGTAGATAAGTAAATGGACTAAAGTACCTTCAGAAACCTTCCTTTATAATCTAACTAAACACAAAAAGATTAAAACCTTGACCAAACACTTACACTGACATTTATCGACTGAAATCCCATGATGACACAGCAAAAAGGTCAATTGACATTAAAGATCCTGCCTCTTTTCCTCACAGATGTCTCCTTTAATTAGAGCTCCTAATGCAACACTTAGGTAATTGGAAAACTGCACCTGCACTATAAATGTATATGACATCAGCACAGCTATGAAAACGGGTGAGAACATCTAATAAATCATCGTCAACGTAGCATTCTTGAATGAAACTGCATCTGATTTCACATACTTCTATACTATACATGAACAGAGTAGTATGTCCAAATTCACAGTATTCATAAAACAGTGGTCAAACAGTCCCCAGATGACCTACTATTTCTGGCGAGATTCTGAAGTGTGCACTCAGTGGATACTTCACTATCCCATTAGGCCATGCGATTTGTGAATGACAGTGAAGTAATGCAACTGATGCTGGGAGGTCACATGACAATGACAACATGATGAATGTAGTATGTCTGGATTACATTCATAATATATAAAATGTCTCTCTTTCAGCATATTCCAGTCTTTGGCCTCACATGATCCTTCATAAATCATTATAACATGCTGATTTGGTGCTCAAGAAATAGATCTCATTATCATTATCAATGTTAAAAACACTTTTGCTGCTTAATATATTTTATGGAAATTATACAAATTTTCTTTGCAATTACGTAAAGTTACAATTTCAGTGTATTTACTTTCACATTCATGCATTTCTGAATTTAGCTTTAATAACTGAATTTGATAAAGGTCAAAATAAATGAGAAGCTTTGTGAAAATATAATGCACTACAATTACAGACATTCCCATCCGGACAAGATTAGACTTCTCAAAGGACCACTGAAAAAGTCATTTGCTCTATTATATTTAGGAAGGGTTGCATCAGGGAAGAAAATCATGTTTGATTAAAATCATATTGCAAGTCTGTGAAAGACAAAATTACCTGACCTCCTTAGGGAAAAGTAGCCCTGTCTGAATTAGATGAACAGCAATTAGACTGAATTATAGTTGAATAACCTTTTTTTTTTATAAAGTACAGTTTGAAGACATTCACCGTATATACAGAGTTTTGGTACAAAAACATCCGTAAATTATATACAGGTATGGTACAGTAAAATATAGCAATAAGGAGGATTAATGATGCCCCAGGAGCAAACAGGGAAGAGTGGTGTGAATGAGGGCAAGGAAACACATTCCTCCTGTTTGGTTCCAGCAGATTAACGATGTGGGGAAGCTTCTGAAAACCTGACTTATGTGCTGTTCTGCAGCTCTGAAGGTTTTGAACCAGAGCTAGGCCTGTCATTGAATCCAGACCTCCTCGTCTCCCTCTCCCACTAAATCCATCCAGCTTGTGCGATTATGAATTTGTGTGCATTAAACCTGACTCACCTGCACAGCACACTGGTGCCTGAGAGGCCTTAATGACCAAATATGCAATGCCATTTACAGTTGGAAGAACAATCATACTTCCTCTCCAAGGGAAATATGCATTTAATTATAACATAATAGCCGCCAAAAAATAAGAAAAGCACCATTAACCCTGAGCACGTGACTTGCCATTTGATCTGCTCTTGGACCTTGAAACAAATACGTTTGTTTCAAGGCAGGGTGATCCTCTAAAACGATTTAGTAATTCCTGAAGTGAGGTTTGGTCAGGCGGCATGTATAGCCTGGGTTCACAGAGGCTGTGTCTGTATGTGTGTGTGAATGTGCCTGACCAGATTGTGGTTGAGAAACAGTCCCATGAATCCCATACTGATCAAGCTCTCTTTCCCCAATCCCTAATTACATACAGAGCCCTGTGGTAGGACAGCAGCAGAGGAACACCGCTGACCCCGGACGAAAGACAGGGGTGTGTGTGGTGAGATAGAGTCATACTGAATATATAAACATCCGTTTCAGGCCAAAGATGGGTGTGTTAAAGCTGTGTAGATTCGTGTACTCGAGAGATTGAGTGTGAAAGTGAAGGAGAAAGGTCTGCGGAAAGAGTCCGGCTGTCCAGGGGCTTTTCTGTACAGCGAGACACGGGCTTAGTAGGTGGATTTGCACAGCAACTGCAACATGACAAAGCATCAAGGGCTAATTCTAGAACAAGGAGACAGACTGACTGACTGACAGACAGACAGGGAGTCAAAAGAGCCCAAGGAATTCAACAGCTCCTGCTCCCAGGTCTCCATTTCCCATACTGGTAATCCTGCCTAGTCCCTCTCACATGTTCCAGGGCAGGTAACCGCTGCTAATGCCGCCACATGCTTTATATTTAAAGGCTACGGGGCATTAGGGGCAGAAACGGAACACTCCTATTGCACTCCTAACTGTTGGGAAGGGGGCACAGACACAATACTATTAAATTAAAAATCACAATATCATAATATATAGGAAAAACAATGGATATTAATTTTGAGATTTGCTAAAGATTACAATTTTGTATCTCGAAAATATACATATAAAACAAATGAAAAATATACACAACTAAAAATTTGCCAATACACACCACCATTCAAAAGTTTTTGTGTGCGTGTTTGTGTTTTAAACATTTAAATTATAGTGTATATTCAATATCTACTGATTTAGATTCACTTTTAAAAATCATTAACATTGGCTGATAAATATATGGTATGAATCATTAGCTATTATATAACAAAAAAGTCAAATCAAAGCACAGGTCAATTTGTTAAACCTTAAATTGGTTAACGGCACCACCAAATTAATTTCAAAAGTTCACATGAGCGTAACTGTATTTATCGGTGGATGGAGTGCCGCAGCCGGTCCCACATCCCTCCACTCACTGAGTGAGATCTCACTCCCACTGTGCCCTTGTAAACACATTCTCCAGCAGTAAGGCTATCTGCTGCAGTGCACTTGTGCTGGCTTTGGGGCTGGGTCACAGGCAGCCAGCACTGCTTTAAGCCTTCCTCACAGGGCCTGCCAAAAGGAGTCAGCCTGGTACACTGTGCAGGGCTCGCAAAGCCCTCTCCCACGGCTATTAGTGACCATTCATCTGGGGAGCCTGGGAAAATGCCTCTGAACCCGGCAGACCATCAGGGGGAACAGCCTGCCAGGTGTTCCCTCCCCCTCTGCCACACCAGCACTGTAAGCCCTGGCACCTGTGGGAAAGCGGAAGGGGCTCGGCGAGGAGGAGGTGTATGAAGAAACTGCCCACCTCATTTCTTCCCCTACTTATCCATTAAAACTCATCAGATCAAGCACACTGATGTCGGAAAACACGCATGTAGATAGTAAATCTCTGAGCTACCTTAAAAAGAGTGAAAGCACAAAAAGCTGTTCAAGGTGCACTGTGAATTAAATTCGGTGTGGATGAATTTGATGAAGAGCTTCAGCGCAGGAATTAGTATGTGTGACACTACAGTAAGGCTATTACAACCCTTTATATATGATATCTAAAATGTTTTTTAATCACACAGCCCTATTGCAAATGACAATTGAGTCCTCAGTGTCTCAATGTTTAGTCTATTAAAATCATTGCTAGTGCCCAAATTCGACACACCGATTTAGGCACAATTGATTTGCCACAAATTACTTGCATTCCAAACTGAAAGAATGTAAAGTGAGTCATTCATTAAGTGTGTTCGTTCACATGAAACTGGGTCGCTTTCATGAACTCTATTGCCAGATAGATCTTTTAATTCATGGGTTCTCCCTGGAAAAATGAGGTGAGAGTAAAGAAAACAAGCTTCTTTTATCATACTGTAACTCTTGCAATGAAAGACAGAGAGCTGATTTAGCTTCATCTTAAAACATTTATTTGGCAGAAATTTTGAGCAGCAAACTAATAAGCTCATGTTCTCCGTTTAAACCTAATAACTCAATTTTGAAATTGCAGCACAGCGATTGAAGCACTTAGCAACAAACAGACTGGGTGTCAGACTGGGTCATAAAGGAGCTGCAGGGAATTATTTCTTTTAAAAAGGGAGTAATCAGGAAGGAGTGCTAGCAGTATACCGTTCATCTCACTCTAAACATGATCATTTCTTAAAAAGAAGGAAAAATCTGTGAGAAACCTTACTTTTGCCCTTTTCAGGGCAGATATGCTTTTACACATGTCTACATAAAACAACGCAATTCACGGTCTTCCAGCAGAAAACATTTCCTTGGTTAGTGTGCCAAGAGTCCGGCTCGTGCTTGCACCAAGCCAAGACATTTGGTGGGAAAAGTTCCCCCTTTCCCGCCCTCTCTAAAGCATAAATAAATCAACTCACTATGAGCTAATGGGGAAGCATGAGGTAGCCAGTCAGGGAGAAGCTACAAGGGCTGACATTTGGAAAATGGCCTTTGCAGCTGAGAGCAGAGCAGACTGCTCAGGAAATGTGTCGGCATGTGAAACGCTCGCTGGATGTGATAAATGTGACATGCACGCATAAACCGCCACACACAGGTCGACAATAGACAAATCTATACTGGGAATGAACACAAAACACCATGCTCGATGCATGCATGACGAAACCATGTAGATTTAAGTAGGCCGACACATACAAGAGAGGGAAAAACGTCTCTGGTGTATGATTGAGTTCACACAAAAGGATCTGGGGAGAGTTAATAGCTGTTGATAGCCGACAGCTGGAGTGGTCACATGTTCTGCGACTGGGAAATCGCTGAACTCTTTGGGTATGTTCCAATCGCCTGAAAGGGTGCAGCAAAGTGGACTTTAGAAGGTATTTAGTAAATTTAATTGTAATTAGCATATAATGCCAAGTCAGACTGTGAAAACACAATTGTATGTTTAGAATGTATATATAGGCATATGTATATAAAATGTCATGTGCGTGTGTGTGTGTGTATGTGTCAGTGTGTATGTTTCTATATATATAAATATATATAAACATACACACACACCAGTCAACATTTAAAGTAGATCAAAAGCTTTCATCAGAGTTGTCCAAAAACTAAAACCATATACTGTGTGTGTGTGTGTATAAATATTAACAGAGGTTTATTCCAGAGAGACTGGATGATGATAAGATCAGATGTTTAGAAGTGTTAATGTAGAATATATATATATATATATATATATATATATGCTACATATATATATATTCTACTGACACACTACATCAAAACATAAAAAAACTGACTTTTTTTAACAATTTTCTAATAATATTCTAATA
>JAUMHP010000063.1:15241019-15274304 GCA_032361065.1 Enteromius trimaculatus
CAGCAGTATTGCTCTATGAGGGTTCAATCACCTCTAATATTCCATATGCATTGAAATCTCATGACATTCTTTCTGTCTTAGGACCTCCTACGGGAAGGCAGACTCCGACGTCCCAGTGGTCCAGGTATTTAGGTAGTGCAAGTTCTGGTATCCTGTGGTTCCAGTCCCGGCCTAGAGACCAAAGACTGGCGGTTTGGGAGACTTCCATACGACACTGGAAGGGACAGCTTCCATGGCGTTTTCTATAGGGATCCCTATTCGTCGGTCACCAACGTGACTCGGAGTGACCGACTGAAAGGGAACGTCTCGGTTACGTGTTGTAACCCTCGTTCCCTGAAGAAGGGAATGGAGACGTCACATCCCGTCGCCATGGGGGCTGTACCCCCGCTAGGGGGCCGTGTACACCTGCTCGGCTGCTTGCGCCGCGATTAAGTGCAGCTGGATATTAATCAGCATATGCCAACTGCATTGGCGTGTTTATATACACGCAGAGTAGATTTGCCATCTCGAAGCGAGATTCCTATTCGTCGGTCACCGACGTGACGTCTCTGTTCCCTTCTTCAGGGAACGAGGGTTGCAATACGTAACCGAGGCGTTAATAGTGAATATGTGTACCTCATACTAGGGTGTAATCAATGCAGATTATTTTACAATTCTGCATGTATAGGCACACAGGTGTAGTTGCATCCAGGTTCTTTAAAGGAATAAAGACATTTTCACAGGAAAAAGGGTTTCGATATGACATGTAGATTATGAGATCAGTTTCACAGTTTGCATTGTACTATTCTTATGTTTTAGATGCTAAAAGGGAGAGTCCTTTCAAAGTCCTGCCCACCCTGCTTCCCCATCAATATTCAAGAAAGGCGGAGAGGTCTTCAGCCCCGCAACCACAAAATCCTAGAAGTCATTCACTTGATGTACAACCTATAAGTTTGGTTTTACTTTTTCTACTCTATGGGTGGATATATATATATATACACACTACCAGATTTTTAATGTTTATTAAAGAAATCTCTTCTGCTCATCAAGCATTTGTTTGATAGAAAGAACAGCAAACCCAGTGAAATTTTGACTATTTATATGTTTTATTATTTACGATACCATAACTGTCTTTCTTTTTGAGGACATTTTAAAATTCTATTTTAAAATATGTATTTTATTCTTGTGATGTCAAAACTAAATTTTTAGTATCATTACTCCAGTAACATGGTCCTTTATAGATCTATAAACACATGATCCTATAAATACTATATCTATAGCCACAAAAACTCACAAAACATTTATTATTATTATTATGTTGAAAACAGTAGAATTTTTTCAGGTTTCATTGACGAATAGAAAGTTCAGAAGAACAGCATTTATATGAAATAGAATCACTGTAATGTCTTTATCATTCTTGATACTTAAAAGTATTAATTTCTATAAAAAACTATTTATACTGATGCCAAGCAATAATTTAACAAAAACTTTTAATTTTAGGTAAATTATGATGGGTCAACATGGGTCTTTTTGGGGAAAAAAAACAAACTCTGTTCTCTGTTTTAAATATTAATAACAACAATAATAAAAAAATGTTTCTTGAGCAGCCAATCAGCATATTAGAATGATTTCTAAAGCATCATGAGACACTGAAGACTTGAGTAATAATGGAACAAAATTCAGCTTTGATAACAGGAATACATTACATTTTAAAATATATTAAAATAGAAAGCAGTTATTTTAAAAAGAATAAATATTTCACAATATTACTGTGATCAACTAAGTGCAGGCTTACTTGGGGAAAAAAAAAGTGTTTACATCGCCTTTCAAAATCTGCAAAATTGTAATTATTTTACCAAAATAAGAAGGATCATACAAAATGTGTGTTATTGTTTACTGATCTGAATAAGATAGGTCACATAAAATATGTTTACATATAATCCAGAGAAATCAAGAGAAAATATTAGTTGAATTCATAAAAATGATCCAGATCAAAAGTCATAAAAGTTACTTAATACTGTGTTGTTACCTGCATGATCCTGTTTTTTCCAGCTTGCTTACATATTTGAACCCTTTCCTACAACTATCACTATACAAAAAACACAGCTGGGGATCATTCAGGGTCACAGTATTAAGAATCAAGGGGATGTAAACTTTTGAATAGAGTTCAAGTCAGTGCTAAAAAAAACAACAACAACAACAACATGCATCGTGTATGATCCCTCTTTTGGTAAAATAACTAACATTTGTTTTGTAAAATAATTATTATTGAGCAGATTCTGAAAGGGGAATTGACCTTAACTGTATATGATTATACATTATTTCCACAAAATACACTTAACTTGTTAGTTATGTTGCTTGACTAAGTGTTGTGTTTTTTTTAATTAACAGGAGGGGACCAAGGTGGAATATTTGAAAAATGCAGAGACCAGTAATGCCTTCCTGCACGTTTTTTGCTTGTGGAGACAAGACAGTGACATCTCAGTCCTTCACCATTGTTTTGAGCCATGCCGTTAAAATTGACTCTTTACTTGAGGCTTGTGATCTTCTATTTTATGACTAGAAATAACTGGTTTATTGAAAATGCTGCATAAATGCTTTTTTTTTTTTTTACAAATCTGCTGACATTAAGCATGAAGTAAAAGTTCTAAAAAGTTTGGATTGTGAAAATTATAATGCTGGAAATATCCACAGCTCAGCTTTGTTGAATTGATATGTGATATCATGTGGTTATTCCAGTTTATATACTGTTGTTATTAATAAAAAAGAAAGGTTTGGATTTTTAAGACTTTATATTTTGGATGTTCAAAATAAGTACATAATTAATAAAAATAAATAAAAAAAATTCAACATCCTTGGTCAACATACAGTTAAAACACAATAAGAGAAGGTGGCTTCAAGTCAAACACGTTCACCACAGCTCTGTGGGGGCGGTGTAGACACTCCTGGGGAGTGCTACCTAGTCTCAACTAGTTTTTAATCTTGCTGGCATGCAGGTATAGCCTCGATTTCTCCATTTTGTTTTGAAATCTTTCCCTTCCTGCTGTGGGACAACCATGTTCAGAGTGCTCGAGCGGTGAAGCAGTGTGACATGTCTCGTGTTTACGAAAGAGATCGTTTCTAAAGTAGGTGTGAGCAAAGACACAGGTCTTCACTTGCAGCTTGATAATGGGTAATTATATATTTCAATAGCCTATAGCAAATTGTCAAATATGCAGGTGTAACAGATATTTCCCATCTTGAGACGTACATCTGGTATTGTATTGAAAGAGTGCAGTGGTATTTGTGGTTCAAATAGGTATCAAATAAATCAGTATAGCTAAACATGGGACATTAATGAACCTAAGGAATGGTATGTACGTCATCATCCTTTGTACATTTCTCAATAGCATAAACAAAATGACGCAATTAAATGTCTAACATTGCTAAATAAACACCAACATCTCTAGAAAAGAAATGCTATAAAAAAAATACTGCCTATGTGTGCAGGATACTAACCCTATAGTAGTCTGTCTGAAGATGTCCTATTGCTTCTGGCTGGATTGTTAGAAGTGTGCATCTGATTAGCACTCTAAAATTCAACATGAGGCTTTAGGAGAGGAGCTGTCAATGAAGTGACACGGTCACTTCCACCACTGATATTGGTAGGTCATGTGACGGTGACAATATGGTGGATGCAGTATGTGAGAATTACTCATAGCATATAAAACATGCTTTTTTTAACAGCCTTGAAGTAACTTTCAATCCCATGTTAGTACTACTATGCAGAGACCATGTGTGCTATACCTTCAAGACAGAGAGGGCCAGTCAGGGTGAGATCCTTCCTCGATTTGGGCTGGATCTTCTGGTATCTGGCCTCTTGAAACTGCCTCACCCTCAGCTCCAAAGCATCTCTAATCAGAGAGCCGACTTCCTGTGTATACAAACACACATAATTTGCACACATACTTGCAATCTTGAAAACAAAGACAAACCTCCCAAGGTGACATTCATCCTAAACTTTTTATATGGAGCTCAAATTTAACTAGACGTTCTGCATGTAGAGTTAAACCTGGGAGGGAATATCATTCAAAGCCTTTTGGCTGCGTGGGCCAATGAAAACATATATCTTATAAAAGCAGGAGGAAGGGGAGGGGGGGGTCCCCAAGAGTAGATCCAAATTTCAGATTCCTGCAGTACGAGTCTATTGAAGTGTAAGAGGACAAATACAAACAAACAGAAACACACCCCTATTCCTGTACCTTTCTGTGCTCTGGAGAGAACCAGCTGGCATTGTCTTGGCCGCCTAAGGGCAGTATGTGAAGATCCACCAGCACGGCGTAATTCCCACACTTTGAGAGAGAAAGAGAGAGAGATGGGGGGCTTAAACACAACAAAAAGAAGTCATCACTGAGCTGATTGAATGACACCTTCAAATCCATAGCTGAAGGCAAGTTACTCCATCCCCTTCCTCTTGTCTTTGTGCATCTGCTTCCCCCCTCTCTGCACACCAGTTTTACAAGCTTTGTAAACGCACCTCATTAGCATTATGTCAGTAACCAGATACACTTGATCTCAAAGACGGTGGTGTTAAAACCAAAGCCGTGCGGAGGACTGACACAGCAAAGGATTTGCAGCTTGAGGAAATGCCTTACCAAAGCATGCCCTCGCTAACCTGTTAGTTTATGGAAATTTGACAAGAAGAAGGCCATTTTCGGGGAGGCTGCAAAACTTCATGCGAAGAGTGGGATTCTTAGAGCGCTGCGTCAGCACGTCATGGACAATAAGTCACTGCGGAGTAGGAGAGCCAGAGCCGTCGCAGCCATTTAGGCAATCGTTACATCTCCAATCCACACCGGCCTGATTATGTTTTACACATGAGCGCAAGACCAAGCCTGTCACTGTGCTTCGGTCCACTCGCACAGGCCTTTCCAGGACCACCCGCAAGAGGACGGAGAGGAGCCAGCGCTGAAGCATGTCAACACCTGAGCTCAAAGCAAATGTGGACGCAAACTTGACTGACGCTAAGGGGAACGAGCTGATGACATCAGAGGAGAGCAGACCAGAAGAAATCCCCCTTTTCAAGACACAGTCCAGAACACACTCTAGAACACTTCCAGATAAAAACCAGATAGATGCAAGTGAGTGAGTGAGTGTGCATTTTAGTAGGCCCTGGAGAAGTGCTAAAGTGGCCCAGGCCAGGCAGTAATGTTCTGGGTTCTCCGAGGCCAGCTGGGAAGGGCTGATGTGAGAGTGAATTAGCAGGGTGTGTTGGGTAAAGCCCATTGTTCAGCGCCGCTCTCTGGCTACACTCATTTTCTCTCTCTTTACATCTCCTCTGTCTCTTTCTCGCTCGTCCCATAAGTGATGATTTATGCCTCTCCATACCAGAGGAATCTACAGCGACTGAGTAAATAAAACGTCTCCAGCATTCTCGTTTGGCTTCTTACCTCTGAATTCATCTCCAGTCAAGCAGGATTACGGCACATTATTAGCACACAGACAGGCCAAATCGTGCTGCCAAATAGCTTTGTTTTTGACATGAAAGCATAGTTTCCTCTAATTGCTGCTTTGTGTACATGAGGGTTAGCTTGGTGGCAGCCCTGCTGAACTTGAGGTACAGGCTGCCCCCTTGTGTTAGACCATGGAAGTCTTTTTTTAAGGATAAGTGGCTATATATAGGTGGGGACACACGAGACAGCTATGTTAGGATCTCTGTCAAGGTCGTTTTTATTTCACTGAGATCATTACAGATACATTCATTCCATCATCCATGATAAATCTCATCCAATGAGGCGTTTGAAGCCAAGAAGGAGTTAATCCTTCACGGGCAAGTGGAGACAAGAGCTTAAAGAAGAAACAGAGGCATCCTTATGCATGTGTGTATGTGGAGGACAGCAGATCCTTTAGAAAACACTGAGCGGCTTTCTCTACCCATCTTTGTGTTGTGGCCATTCTGCGACTGACCAGTGGTTTCGGCTGACTGCCTTCCACAATTACTGTGGCGTGGGAAAGCATTGGAGGGGATAGACGGGAACTGTCAATCAGGCAGTGAAAAGGAGCTCGGCTTCGATGATCCCATAATGTGACTTTGTATGCTGCCTCTGGAACCACCACGTTATTGCATACTGTTCTGTTTTCTCCACTTTCTTTTCGAAATCTGAAATATGCCATTACAGAAGACTGTAGGAATGTTCCCAGTGTTAGAGAGGCATGTTCACTCTGCTTTTCCAGGCCCTGTGTGACTATGGGACAGGGAGAAGCAGTAAACTGTATTTGCCTAATATGGTGTCCGTCTTTAAATGTGCAGTTTACTTGAGCTAATTCGGCTGACAAGGGAGGGTTGGTTCATGAAAGATTAGAGCAATTACTGTTAAAATTCTCATCAATTTGTTGTGCTAAACTATGCATTTCTTCTTTCTACAGAGTAGTAAAAGTCCAGGGTCTGGGTTGTGATGTTGGTTTGGACCTCTTGACTTTTCTTAAATGGCAATGAAATACAGTTTAAACAAGTAAATGAGCACAGTGTGACAGAACAGTCATTTGGGGATGAAAAATCCAGGAAATAAATTGTAAGAGGCTTGTTTGTTTGGATGGCCTACGCCACTCACAGATTTTGTAAATTTTTGTGCATTTAACTCCATCTTGTTTGCAAGAAAACAAGCAAGTAAAACAGTATTGGAATCATATTTGCTGTGTGAGATCAAAATAGTTCAATTACAAAACGTCACAATAACAAATACTATAGCCACCCAAGTCTATTATTATGCCAGTAAACAAGAAAATCCTTGGCTCTATTCGCAGAGATCGGTATTAAAAGATAACAAGTTTTGCAACTGTCACTTCTGCAATGGTTTTGTGAATGTCTGTCAGAAATTCCTTTCAGAAAATATACAGTCAGAAATCAGCTGAACCAAAAGGTGATCTCTGACCTTAGCCGCTACACAACCTCTGTTAAACAATTCCTCAGTGGATACATGAAATTTCTTAGAAAAGTAATCTAGGTTTGTTTGCAGAGTTACTTTTTCGTGCACTGGGTTTATTTTTCATCCATGTGTGATTTATTAGTCTGCTTATGTTAAACACCTGCAATGGTTTTAACAAATACTTCAATGTTGTGCAATGAAAATCTTGACAGCTCTTTGTCAAATTCTAGAGGAAGAGTGATACTGTCTTCAGGAAACCCTTTGCAGATAGGATCATACAAGGTTTTCTTAGTCTTCACCATATAAATTATTGTCTGTAAGGCTTGAGGCAAAGAACTGCTTCTTTCTTTTTCCATATCCTTTTGTTTGTTGATCCTCGTTGAATACACCTGAGGTTTCCTGTGGGTCAATAACCTCCTGATTAAGCTTGTTCTTACCTTTCACTCTTTATCAGATCAGTACGGCCTGCCAAAAACACACAACAAAGGCCCTGAAACCAAACAAACAATAAAACAGAACAGTACCAAATCAGTCTCTGCCGCTCTGACCGAAGTCCACAGCTAAGCCATGCTATTTTCTACTCCCAATTGCTGACAAAACATGTGAGGCAAACCGGGTCGCTTATGGCTTTTTGGATTTCTGGCTGTGCTCTAAATCACTTGAAGTTCCCAAGATGCTCCCCGGTTACCTTCTCTTATCAGTTTCACCCTCCCTAACTGCGCTTTCTCCTGCCCTCACTCTCTGATTATCGTCGGGCAGTCAGCCCAGGAGCGCTTGTGCAGCAGTTGCCTGTTCACCACCACACCTCCCTGCCCTTTTACCATTTCTATCGCTGCTGTGAGAACCAGACCCCCTTTCTCTGCACTTAGCTCCAGGGCTAACATTAACCAGCCACAGATGTTTATGCGGGGAGAGAGAGAGAGAATAAGAGACAGAGGGCAGCAGAAGCAGTCTCACTCAATAAAACTCCCCCCCTTCGTCTAGCTCCGTCTTTGTCTTTGTAAGAGCGTCGCAGGTCGACGAACAGTCTCCGGAGCCTGAGGGAATTCTTTAGATCTATGGGTGTTGCCTGTTAAAAGTTTAAATCTTTGGTCTTGACTTGCTGATTTTGTATGGCATGAGTCATGAGTTGCCAGGATGTTGCTATGGGGTTTCTATGGTGTTCTGTGATGGTTTCTTTAGATATGACTCAAGTCCTTCCTTCAGTGAGGGTCTATGGCATTTATCTAAAATAGTACTCACTTCAATAAGCTAAATGAGATCTACATCAATGCAAGATCCCTAAAATATTCACACTTTATTATCAGTTTGAATTAAACTCACTCAGCCTAAAATCAATCCGAGGCATTACTCAAAACGGACTCTTTCCCGCACTGAGCTATGTGATTCTAAACGAACCACAAAAGAGCTTTTTTTTTGCAATAAATTATATTGTACCAAAAGAAGAGCACAATTATTTGGCAATTCTGTATTGTTTAACCAGAGAAGCCATTTGCTAAATTAAAGCAATTTGTTTAAAAGCCAATGTTTCTTATGGGGGCCAATCAATCCCTAATCATTTTTAGTCTGGAGCCACTGCTCAGGGTCAGGGGATTTGAAGTCTTAACCACTAATACATCAGTGTAATTATGCCCACTAACCTGATTTTACCAAGAGCAACATGTCCCTGGGTCAAAATATTTGTTGACCCTGGAACAACGTTGTGATTAACCAATCAGATCTGAAGAAACACTTTACAGATTTTGTGAAGTTTCAATCAGTGTTTGGTCCTTGTACATCAGTGTCATACATCTATAATTTCCTCTAATTCTAGGCATTACTCATAGGTAAGGTTAGGTTTAGGTGTAGAGATATGGTCAAGACTACATTTTTTTATTAAAATGTTGATCCAGGGTCAACAAAATTTGTTGAGCTAGGGATATATGGAATATAGAAGAAAACTCTGAAGCGCTCTCTAAGTTAATCTCTGGATGTTAGCACACCTGAAATGAGTTGTGTTTTTTCCAAAAGCAAGGACACAACCCAGAAGCAAAATTCCAACAGCAAGAACAGGCAGGAATATCACCTGGTAAAGCTCTACAAACATTGAACAATATCAGAAAGATCCCAAGAATTCTAGTAAAAAGGAAGTAAAACCAAAAAAAACGTCCCTCCAATACCTTACAATGTAATTAAACTGTAGTTTACAGAACTACTGCTAAACTACCTACATTAATTTTGTTAACCTCCCATCCATCCTATTTTTTCCTCTGCATTTCAGAAATGACAACATATTTCCTTGATTCAATGACAGTAACAGGATGCTCGGAGGTCCAAGTGTGTGGTCCGTATCTACCAGGGAAGTCGACCTAGCACATAAACCAGAGCCAAGACATCTGTCATACTACCCAGCACTTAACGTTCATACTCAAAAACAAGAATCACGCTCTCCCACCACCTCCTACACCAGATGGGTATAACAGTGGAGTGGCGTGGCAGGTCTTGTGTAAATATTCAGTGACTTCTTAAGCGTTAAGGAGAAAGTCAGGGCCTCGACTTGTATTGTGAGTCAATTTACGTGGGAGTATCTCATCACCTTCAAAAACTGCACTGCACAGTGGAAACATGACATCCAGCTTAATGTTGCTGTGTCAGGCTGGACAGGATCTTCACAAACTGACTCTACAAATCACTTACACACGTGTTTTACCTGTATTTTGAATTAATTTCAATTTAATTTCAGTTTAGTGTACTTGTAGTTGTCTTAATGAAATAGTTAATTCCACAATGAAAATCTGATTAAATATTGTTCACTAAGCAGGTAAAGCAAAAAAGTCCATTATTAACTAAAGTTATTTTATCTTCTAGCAACTTATGACCAAAACACCATTCCATAACTCATTATAACGCTTTCTATAGTGAAAAGGCATCTTCTGTTAACCTCACATCAAAATCCACCACCATATTTGTTTAGAACTGTTTTGCTTGTAAATAGTACTTGACATGCACCACATATTTCTCTCCTGATTCAGACAACACATTACAATATTATGGAAAGGTTTGAAGTTAAAAAACGTCACTGAATTTATTACAAAGATGCAACTTTTCACTTTGCAAGACTGTAATGATGGAATGGAGTTGTGTTGATTACTTGTGGATTATTGTGATGTTTTAATCAACTGTTTGAGCTCTCATTCTGACGGCACCCATTAACTGCAGAGTATTGGTAAGCAAGTCAGGTAATGCTGCTACATTTCTGCAAATCTATTCTGATGAACAAAAAACTATGATGAACTACATAGTGGAGAGCAGATATTCCTTTTAATAATTCACCCAATAATGCAATCTTGTTAGTATTTACTTAACATTGTGTTGTTCTAAAACTATAGCCTTTTATGCATAAAATGACTTTCATTGAGTGAACAAAAACATTCTTTAAAACTTCTTCTGTGTTTTGTGTGAAAGTCCTACAGCTTTGGAATTACACGAGGGTCAAAAACCACAGTGTTTTGCTTTTTGGAATCCCTTTCAGGTGGGATAGAATAAAACAATTAAATATTTAAAAATGACACAGGTTTTCTGTGCAGCTAGAGGCTGAGAACTGGGCCAGCTGATGGTATTGTTTGCTTCACCATTTTTAAATGTCTCCCTGTGGTCACAGTGTTGGGCATGACAGTTCCTTTCTCAGGGAGAGCAACATATATAACAGTATCATTATGTGCAGACTGGGAGGGTGAAGTTGGTGAGTGGCGCTCTCCCACAATGAAAAACAGAAAGACGGGAGAGATGATGAGTGAGAAAGACAGAAAGAGAGAAATATGCAGCCAAAGTCTGGCACTAGACACGGATGTGTGTGATCCACAGCAGCGTCCAGGAAGAGTTAAAGCCTTCACTATATGAAACATCAACAAAACAAAAAAACCCAGGGCTTTTTAGCGCTTAATAGAAACATCTGACATGCATTAGCACTGACATTCATTCATCTGGCCTGTGGATGAATAGACAGGGCCGGCATCTGTGCTGCCGAGAAACACGGTGGAGAAATTCAGCTGCATGATTATAAAAACATCCAAATAGGATGCAATGTGAAAAAAGAAGACTGAAGTATGGAAAATATAATGCAAACCTACAATTCTGATTAAGTCTAAAAGGTTTTTTGCATGTATTGTAACAAAAGTAATAAGTTACAAGTAATGAGCACAAACGGACAACAATAAATAGTTATGTTCTGTAAACTACATATTGAACTCATTTCAGACAGTTCAATGCAGTTGTACTACCTGAGGCAACTCATTGCTGAAGCGACCACCCCCTCTAGCGTTAGGAAAGTAAAGTACAGATAAAAAAATTGCAACTGCACGAGATGATCCTCACTGCAAGATTGAATCCAATTCCAGCTCCTCCCACTTTACATATCTGTAAACGCTCCACCCTCTACTTGTGACTATAACCTCGCCTCTGGGTCTTGTGTAATGCAGTGAAGAGCTACTGAAGTGCTCTGAACACCACTTTAATCCTTGATCTTAAGTCTCAATATTTTTTCTTAAAGTGCCCATATTAAGCCATTTTTAAGGCTCCTAATACTGTTTTGGGAGTCTTCTACATACATGCAAGAGCACCTGGGGCCTGTTCCATAAAACAAGTTTACCAAATAAGCCAGGCTTATGGCAGATAGTCTGACTTATTTTAATACAAATTAACTGGCAATAAATCAGACTAACTGAAATAAGCCTGGCTTATACTCTAATCTTGGTTTATGGAACAGGCCCCAGGTCTAAATAAATTGGATACTGAACAATAGCTTTGTATATCCTGCGCTGAACTCCCCAAGATAAGAAAAGCAGTTGTAAATTTTAAAATTATGTGTTCAATGTTGTTTTAAATTATTGCATTTGGATTTAGAACTTTGTAGCTTGTTTACATTTAAATTAGATTCACATACAGCAACTTTACACACTGCATGAAAAGCAATATTGTAAATGGCATAATAGGGGTACTTTAAGGTTCCTTATAAATACAAAGAAGTACACTACAATATATAGAAGCCCATTTCTGCCATTTATTTATAAGAAATAAATCATGCTTTGGGCACACCATGTCATGATTTTAAAAATGACATAGAAGAGATTAAATTACATTTATAAATTACAATTAAGTGATAATCATGACATAAAAGTCAATATATCATAAAAAGTTAAAGATAATAATATCATGACAGTATATAATACTTTTGCCTTTTTAAGTCAACATAAAAGAGATCAAATAAGATAAAGTTATAAATATCATGTCATATAAGTGAAAGAAAAAAAATTCAAAATGAAATTTTGTATTAAAAAAATACAAAACAATCGAAATTATTAGCTAAAATTCATACTCCATGACAAGAAGTCAATGTCATCCTACTTATTACTTACTATATGACTTGCATAAAGGGCCTTGCATATTTAATTTATTCACAATGAACAACAATAATGTCGAAACTACACTACAGCAGCGGTCAAGTGTTTACAATCAGCAGATAAAATAAATATGTTCACATACCTTAACTACAGATTTAGAAGACTGCATTCTGATGAGACACTGCAAAAATTCAAAGAAAAATGTGATAAACAAGAAGTTGTCACAATCTCATAACTTTAGAGAAATACAAAAAAATATATGTAATTGCTGAAAACATGTTCGTATAGTGATGAAACCCAAATCCCTGGGGTGAAATACTCACGTGTTTGTGGCATATGCAGTTAACGTATTACTTTATTGAAGTTGTAGAAAATCAACATGAAACAAAGCAGGATGGGACGGTAAAATAACTCTCACTTTGATAACTTTTCGTATGATATTCCTGTGTTGTGTAGATATAACTGACAATATATAATCTATATCTTTAATTAAAACGACTAGAGGATAACAATAAAATATAAATTATGTAAGACGTTTAAATATTTTCTCCCGCCGATGGTTTGAAACTTGCCCTGTCACGTCTAGGACCCCGGCGCGTGCAGTTGTCACGGAAACGCAGTCGGATGTAGGAGGCTGCATACTTTGCCAGATAGCCTTGTTCGTTATTACAAGTAAATTGCGAAACATCCGTGACAATATATTTCGAAAACAATAAATAATCGTCACGCATTCAATGTATAATCTTATCGATTCAAAATCCAATAAGCGTTTAATTGGTTTCTATTGTTAAATACTTTAAAACTGGCATGTTTCGATCACCACATGAGCGCATGTGTAGGACGTAAACACAATCTGCTTTGCTTGTGCCGTTAGGTTTTAAGTTTTTAATGTTTTTCTTTTTTATTATTTGTATTTCGTTTAACAGTAAGATGAACTTTGGGGTATGTAAGAGTCTCATATGCAACATTTTACACGTCTTAGAAGAAATTCCGTTTGTTTTGAATAACGTTAGATATCAGCAACAATTTTCATATGATTGCTGTACTTAATGCTAAACAAGAAATTTTAATGAATACGTAGTTGACATAAAGTAGTTGCGACGTGACATGCTAAACCTCACAACAACGTTTGTTTTAGAATTATGCATGCTGTTTTAATGACCTCATATTACTTGACGACATTGAACATACTTTTACAGTTCTATTTGTCGGACAAGAGGATTATTTAATATGAACTCATGAATACATGGTGACCGTTTAGAGGAGCTATAATATATACCCTTTCCTTTAATTAAAAATAATAAAAAAATAAATTTAATGTTTATGTTATGTTGTTAGGCTTTGCTAATACTGCGCGATTAATACATAAAGTCATATATGTTGTACTAGTAAACATGTAATCTATTTATTTCTGGGTATTAAAAGATAACTGACCTGTATTGATAACTGTCAGAACATTTCTCTGAATGAACCACAGTATGTCTCGCATTTGTAAGAAGAAACCTGCTGTGTGCACAGATGAACCACTTTCCAACAGTACCGTCTGCCAAAAAATGGCTCTGTTGAGAAATATACTCAGTACTTCCTATGGACCTACTGGCAGACTAAAACAAATACACAACAATATTGGAGGCCACGTCTTGACAACTTCAACCTCTACAGCCCTGCTCAAACGAGTGGATATGTCTGAGCCGCTTCTCAAAATGATCTCAACTGCTGTTCAACATCACAGTGCACGGTACAGTGACTCTGGGCTGTTTATGGGGATTTTGATGCTTAGTCTTATTGAAAATACTCAAAAATATAACCTCAGGACAGCTGCAGCAGCCAAGGTATACAAACACATTGTGGAAGAATGCAACGCGTATCTTAAAGGAGACTCTTGTGGTTGTAAAGTGCCAGTAGACTTCAGCAGATGTGATACACTCATTGCACTGGCCCACAGCATGATCACCAGCAAACCAGCCTGTATGTTGAATAGCAAGGAAATGCAGCATATCAGTTCACTGATCGCACAGGCCTTCTTGTATTCCATCCCTTGCAACTCTTCCAGTGTGACCTGCTTTGGAAGGACAGTAACCATTGGCATTGAGGGCCAAGCTGTAAGCGATTCTTCTGTTTTCCCAGGACTGCTGGTGGATGTCCCTGAGGTAATGGATCTTAAAAGATTGGGATTTGGCCCATTTAAGGTAGTGGTTTTCAACATATCACTGTCAGGTGACATCTCTGAGGTTGGAGATGTAGCTTTGGAGATCCATAGGGGAGTGGACCCAGAGCGTGATCTCCTTCAGCAGCTCCTGAAGCTCGGAGAACAAGTTGTTAAGGACAAAGTGAGATTATTTGCATGCCAAAAAGTAGTACATCCTATTCTGCAGCACTACTTGAGGAAACATGGTGTGGTCGTGATAGAGAGGCTTGGACTTGCTCTGGTCGAACCATTTGTCCAGATAACAGGTAAATGTTTAACAACAGCAAGGAATATTTATGAAATTGAATTTATACCCATTTTATGGAGTTTAACAGCAGTTACTGCAAATTAAAAACTTTTTGTAAATAAAAATATTTAATATATTTTTAAAGACGATACATAATACACATTTGAAATATGTAATAAACAATTTAAAATTAAAAACAAAATATATTTAAATAATAATAAAACTAGAATGTTATACAGAAAACAATTACATTTGTCAAGGAAAATACTAGTAGGTAAAAGCTAAACCACTACAGTTGATTTTATTTGTTAGGAAAATTAAATTGTCAAATTAAAAGTGACAGTAAAAAACTAAACACATAGTGTTGCAAAGAATGCCTCTTTCAAATAAATGTTGTTGTTGTTTTTTTTTTACAATATTAAAGTATTTTATAATGTTCATAGATAATATTAAGCAGCACAACTTTTTTAACATTGATAATATTTCTGAAGGATGAATGGAGTAATGATGCTGATAAGCTTTGCCATCAAAGTAATACATTTAATTTTTTGCTGACCCCAAATATTTGAACAGTATGTTTGTATAATGTCTGTATATGCATGTACTTTTGATTGTCATTTATTTAAAACCAAGCCTTTTTTGATTAATAACATAATATATAACGCCATAGATGCAATAGAATTGAAAGATATGACAGGCTACATTCATTGAGGTTTCATTTTGGCTGTGTGTTTAATATTTTAGGTGCTCGAGCTGTTGCTTCTCTTTACTCTTCAGTCCCAGTGGAAGCCTATGGGATTGTTAAAGGATTCTGTTTCCAGTCATGTGGATCCAGAGAGCTGCTCCAGCTCCTTCCTTCTAAAGATGCGGCTGTTAGCACTATGGTTCTCTGCCACAGAAATGAAACGATGCTGGAAGAGCTGAAGGTTTGATAAATGATAGATTATCTTTATGTGTTAGTCTACTCATTTTAATTATTTTCATTTAAAATCACTAATATAATATTTTACAAACACACAATTTGAAATAATTCACCAAAATGAAGCTTACCAACTCTAACGTCATTTTGCTGCTAAATTTAAAACATCTGTTTATGTATTTGACAAACATCTGTTTTAATGCTTTTATACTCTTAAGTCATGAGACCAGACAGAATCTATACTAATGATACAGTCTTTAGAAAACTTAATTGCCAAATAAAAGCTGCATAAAATCAACTGAATATTCACATGCTTATATGCTTACTTTTATATCGACAGTGAAATCAGCACAGATAACTTGTGAATGTGCTATGTATTGCCCTGCTCTATTAATAATTCCTGTTTGTGTCTTCACACTCATTCTCTGGGGTTTATTTTGGGTGCATTTGTCTTTCTCTGTTAGTTCTCCTAACAATTTTTTTTGTTTCTTGTATTTTTAAGTTCTGATTTTGCAAATTATTTTTTTTCCCCTGATTTTTCTGGATTGCGTTTCTTCATTCAAATTTATTGCATTAATTCCCACTTTCACTTCTCTCATATGATGAACATTTGTTCCATTTGTTGGACAGATGACATGCCAAAGAGCAGAACATGTGTTGCGACTGACTCTGAGGGAGCCCTACGCCCTGCTTGGAGGAGGCTGCACAGAGACGCTGCTGGCCACCCACATCACACACATGGTATTCTGTTCCATTCCAGTTACACGTCCCATTCAATTGTATTTCTGCAGCATTGATTATAAAATTCCATTTGTCAGAATTGTATGAAAAGATTCATGCCTTATGCATTCCTTTTTCAGAGGTATTAACTGTGAAATTTATATTCAAGGCTTGCCAAGTGCCACATTTCTACCTGAATAGACTGTTAACATTTTTTGATACCTAACAGCATTTGTTAGGTCATCCCTGATTTTGTGATAAATACTTTTGAAAACAACAATACACAACATATGTCTGCACACTGAAATTAAAGCTTTAGACATTTTTATCACAACCAAACGTAAACAAATTATTAGGTCTTCATGGTTTGTCAAAACATTGCTGTTGGCCAGAATAAAATATTTTTTAAGTGTGACATTTACTGTTTTTTACATAAATGTGTGAACATTCCATTACCGTATAATTTTTCTTTATATATATATTTTTTTTGTCACTTCACAGAATCAGTCCAAAGCCACAACAACAGCTGCAGCTCTGTGCGTCTCTCAATCTGAGTTCCTCATGGCAGTTGAGGCGTTCTGCAATTCTCTGCAATCTGTGGCTCTTTCCCTAGAGCATGATGGACAGGACTCTCTCATCGACCTGACATATGCTCATCGCTGGGTCCCAGATATATACTCCAAAACCTGTGGTTGTGGCCTAGTGGAGGACAGATCCAACCTGGAGAAGACCCTTCTAAATACAGCTAGCCACGCTTTCTCTCTAGTTTCTGTGGAACAAACTGACAGTCAGCCCAAAATATTAGATTCATTTTCTGCCAAGCTCAATGCCTTGAATGTGGCAGTCGAGATGGTAAATTTTGTTCTTGATGTAAAATATGTAATTAATGATATCAATTAAATTGTGATGAAGAGCTGTGCTTTGAATAAAGGATGTTGGTTTGATGTATTTTATAGTCAAATGTTGTTCTAAGACTCAATATGGTAACATACATGTTAAATACCGCTTACACTAAACTACCAAAACCAAAATGCTCACAAAACCGAAACTCACAATTAACTGCACTTTTTGTCACAAGGGCAGGTTTTAAATAAAGCAAAATAAAGTTTAAAGGCTAGTAAAAAGGTTTTACGGTAGGTACATTTTCTCAGTTCACCCATATTTGAAAAGGTATGACAAACGGTTAATTTTGGACCCTGCCTGAGTCCTCTTCCTTGTGCCATGTGCCTTTGAGAAGAGCACTTATCTCCAGGTATCTCTAAAGCTAATGTTCCTGTAATTAGGGCACCATAAGGATAAAAACATCTGCTAAATTACAACGTAGAAGTATCTACTCTGAAGGAAATTGTAAAAAAATTGTAAGAAAGAACAACGGGTGTGCATTTTGTAGATAAAATTCTCCACACTTTGTGTCCCTGCTGAAATGCTGGTTAGGTATGTTTTGAAGCTGGTTCTTTGCTGGTTTAAGAAAAAGAAAATTCTGTCATCTTAAGTAGTTTAAATCTTTATGAATTTCTTTGTTGATATTTTGAACAAAGTTTGTAACCTGGGGCCTGTACCATGATGGTGGCTGAACAAACTCAGGTGTACAGAATTAGCTTTGAGTTGACAAAACCAAACCACCCCAGTCTGGATTTGTTGGTACCATGAAGCTGGTCATCAACTTTCTCTGTCAATTCAGGCTTGATCCTAAGGTAGTGTAGCATGTGCACATGAAAGTGTGACATCAACAATGAGCAGCCAATCTCATGCCTTGAAACTGATTCACTTCTCTTGAGAGAGTCAGTACAATTCATACCAAAGATTAAAAGATTGAACAAAAATAATTTAAACACATTTTAGATTAATACATTTAAAGAAAACATACAAGTAAGTTGTAAAGTTACTTAACTTGACTATATTATTATTTAGTATATTATTATCTAGTATGACACTAGAACACTATATAGGTAAAACATTTAAAAATCTAAACTCATATGTAGTCATGTTTACAGCTATTGATTCAAAAACTTGTTTATACTGCTTATTATTTAAAATAAAAACATAATTAATATTAAATAAACCTGGCTTCTGTAAAGGATTAAGGAAATAATAATTCCGTAAATAAAGAGTGGCTTTATTGCATCAGACATGTGTCACCTTGGAAACTGGAATCAGTTGGACACTGATTGGTCACATTTCGTTTTGAGCTCTCTAACCCAGAACATAACCTGCCCCTGAGCAGGTTAGCTGTGTAGCTTATGGCGATGAACACTGCTAAAAGCCAAACCAAATTCATGGTACCTAAAACCTAGAACTGGTGCAAACTAAACTGAAACTTATAAGCTGGCTAACCAGCAAAACCAGCTTCATGGTACACGCCCCAGGCTGTTTTGGATCACCATTGACTTCCATAGTAATTTTTTTTTTCCTACTATGAAAGAAAATAGTGACCCAAAACACCCTGGGTACAAATTTTCATTTTTGGTTAAACTATTTCTTTAAGACCAGTAAAGGACAAGCTTGAAATCAGCATCCCAGCTTCAAAATTTACCTAACCAGCATATGTTGTTCATTTGGCTATTAAAGTATCCCATTTACTGTAAGCTCCATCAAATCAAATGCTACGTTCACTTCAATGCACTTGCTATGAGTTCACTCAGTTATTTTATGGTGAACCTAACGTGTCCGAAAAAGGTTCTCGGGCGCATAACCTCTTCAGATTCAGTCCGATTCGTGAATGAACCACTCAGACAGGTTTAATGAACCGGTTCAACTGATTCAAATCAAAAATACGACGCGTTCACAAATCGGACATAAACGGAGTATCATGTAAGCGTTTGTCCCAAATTTGTCTATAACGGAGGCCTTTAGAGTGAGGTAAATGCATTCCTCCAAATGTTTTCGCCTTTTATGATACCACAGACGGCAAAGGCACAGCTCTTTCTGCTTGTTTGCAGCTTTTGGCGGCGCACATGATAGCAACAGCTTTGTTTTTCACAAATTTTGCTTCTCTAAAACTTACTGATACACTTTTATGCCTTATGAAACTAAGTTGATCATTGTTATTCTTCTTTCCTTGATGAAAAAGATTGTTTTACTTTGAATATGAAGTGAAATACTACATTGTTAGCATCACCACAGTTTAATATTTTCAGTGCTAAGCAAACATGATCCCCCAGTGACAAACTTGTGCTCATGTTGTAACACTGCATAGTCACACAATGTTTACACTTTTTAGACAAATCCGCTTTACAGTTTTTGGCTGCATGAAAGCAGTGTTTGAGTATTAAAAAAAAAAAACACACATACACACAAATACACTAACAACTGCAACATCATATAATGATAAAGCTATAGGCTATAGTAAAGTGTGGTGTTGTGATTAACTCACTATCATATGGGATGTCAAATCCATTACAAATAATCCAGTAACATGTTCAAGTCATAAATTGTCGAATTTTTCCTACATATTGCATGCTAAATCAAATAATGAAAATAAACCAAAAGTACAGGTGTACATCATAGCATTTGAGAAGAATAATTATTTTATTCTGTCAGAACAAAACTCCATTTATCTTTCACGGCTCTTTAGAAGATGAAGGGTATGAGACATCTTGATCTGGGGAAATCTTTGAACCTCTCGTTGTAAAACCTGGAACACATTAGAGAAACCACATTTATTTTTCTAACACTTTTTTTCAGTGTATCACTGCACTGTACTCTCAAAACCCAGTTTAATGAATTAATGATATACCAGCAGATGAAACATTACGCAAGTCATTTTTAAACTTGATTTTGCAAGGTGTTTTTAGTTTACCTGTGATGGTGATAGGCTCTTGGGCCTATGAAGCAAATTGTGAAAAAAGCAAAGGCAAATGTGGGTAAAGACCAGGTTGCAACAGCGTAGCCCAGCCACTCTACAATCTCCCCAAAGAAATTTGCTCCAGACACATACTCAAACAAACCGCCTGCAGTTAAAATAAACACATAAATCAGCTTAGCATTTATTCAGTGCAGCTAATTGCAGTTTGCTTACAGAGACTGAGATAAAGACAATAAATGATGAGTGCTGCTAACGTTAAAAAGACCCTGAAATATCTCTACCTCTCGGGATTTTATAGGAAATTTCTCCAGGTTTTCTCAGACTGCGAAGAATGTGGTCACTGTGAATATTGATTCCCATTCCTATGAAAAATATTATCAGACCTAAAAGAAAAAAAATCATTATATAAGCATGATCAGTTTTATTAAGCAATTCCTCTAAAGAAACTTTCTCCAAATGATAAGCTCTAATATAATATATAATATAAAATAAAGACTTATTGGTAAGACTTTACAGTAAGGTGTCATTTGTTAGCATTAGTAAATTTATTAACTAACATGAACAAACAATGAACAATACATGTATGACAGTATTATTCATCTTTGTTAATGCTAGTTAATAAAATACAATAATTTATTGTTAGTTCATATTCATTCATAGTGCATTAACTAATGTTAACAAATAGCCTACAACTTCTGATTTTAGTAAATGCACCAAATTTATACTAAGTATAAATGTGGTAGAAGTAGCGTTTACTCTTAGTTCATGTTAACTAATTAATTATTTTTAAGAAGTCTCAATCACTGTAAGGTTCAAAAAATATTCTATGAAATTGCTGTAAAAACCCACTTTTGGAACCTTAATATAAGTCCAGTTATTCAGCATTAACATTATCTTTTTTATTTTTTTTATAATTAGTAAAATATATAAGAAAGGCTGAGCAAAATTCTGAATTTAAGAATTATCTCCTTTTTAATTCACAAGTTGGACATAACTATGAAATAAACTGATCGACAGATTTAATAACTTTAATCCAACAAAAGAGCTTTATTCCTATATGCATATTTATTTCTAATGTATAATACATTTTATTTAAGTTTGATTCAATATATTTCTCTTTGATTGTAGTAAAAGGTCAGTAAACACAGCCATACCAACAGATTTTAAGATAAACAACAGTAGTTTATACTAAACGAATGAATGTTCATATCCTGTATGGACTTCTTTGACTGTACCTTTGATTTATTTCTACTAGTGCTGTCAAACAATTAATCATGATTAATCGCATCCAAAATAAAAGTGTATGTGTATATTTATTATATATACATAATACATGCACACGTGTGTATATATCTCAGAAAACAGTGATTATTTAACAGCATTAATTTCTACTTAAATTTAAATTGAACTGGCAATTAAACACCTCCATTTAATCTTGCACAACAAACAACCTTGAATTATACCATTTCTTTCAGTAAACAATTTTTACCGGTTAGTAAACAGGCCTGAGAAAACCATGTATTGTGATATGTAGCGCAGTGCAGCAGATAGTGTGCCTGCAGGAAGCCATTAATAGAGCAAAACACCATCCCTAACAGCATGATGTTAAGCGGATACGGACGCCCTTTGGTCAGCAGGGAGTAGATGCAGCTCCTGGAAACCAGAATGTTGATACAAATCAAATACCATCTCTTGGTCATCTCCCCACAGCACATTACACTTCCACTGTTTTAATTCAACACCTGTTCCCAAACATGCTGTATTTTCTCCAGATCATGCTTGTGTTAAATTATTCCAACATTTCTCACTTTATTCACCTGCTTCTGGCCCGGTAATGTGTAATTACTCAACTTAAATCTGATTAAAACTCTCCTGTTACGTTGCGGCTGCCTTCATTAATTGTCAGCACAGCAAGATTATCTAAGGAAACAGGATTCGAGAACATTCCACACAGTGTGTTCCCTTTTGTCCTCGGATTAAGGATATTTTTTCTTCATTTGTTCTGGGTGAGCAAGATAACACATCCAGCTTTGTAAAATGGCGTAGCTGAACTTGCGTTTACTGCATACTAAATATAAACAAGTAAATGTATTCATATATAAACACTGTAAATGCTAAAAAAAAAAAAGCTGTGCCAATGTCATTATAAAGTGGCTGTGATGCTTTTTTTTTGGGCCTAATTTATTCTTGTGATCTTTTATATTAAGATGTTAAATTACCATATTAATAATTGTTTAGTAACATGCTCATTATTCTTCTTAATCTTCCACATTTTCCCATCACTCACAAGACTTACCTCTGGAAGTAGTGCAGGCAGAAGGTCCAGAGCATCAGGTGTCTCCCAGTGCCGTTGTTACCATCGGTGGTCAGCATCAAAATCAGGGGCACCAGCAGAGCGGGAAGCTCCTGAAGGAACCAGGCGAGCCTTGCGGGCACCATCATGGAGCTGCCCGAGGTGTCCACGTAGCGGCCATAGGCAGCGTGAGACTTCATGAGACACATAAAGTGCATTACCCCACCCAAGATCATCGCCAAGCTCAGGCCCCGCACGAGCAGCTCCTGGCACTGCATAGAGGCGGATATTCTGTCTAGTTCCAGACCAGGTTTAGGTGAGTCTAATGTTGTATCTCCCCCCTTAACCCCTCACCAGAGTTCTGCAAACACAGCGTCTCAGAGCAGCTCCTCCCCGAAAGCAGAGGGAGAGTCGAATCCTGACCATGCTACAGCTTGCACCCTGCTGAAATGTAAGAATGCATTTTTCAGAAAGGTTTAAGATCCCGTTTGACATATTGAGAGATTTTTTTTCAGTTATTCACTGGCGGGGAGCATCAGCTTTCAATTGGTCTAAAAACACAAGCATGTCTTTTTTTTCTGTGTTTTGTATTTTTCTCAGCGAACCTTGGCTGTTTTTGCCTCATAAGGAGAGTGCTGATGTTTGTGTTTGGAAAGGTGAACAGATACATTTGGTTTTTCCGTATTTAATAAGAGCATTAATCCAATCTGTCTTTCTTTCATCAACCTGTTTACACAAATTGAAGCGTGAAAAACTAGGAGAAAGGGAATTCTTTCGAGAATCATGATATCACCGCAAGGCAAATGGGTGGGGTTTTTTATGCTTGTATTGGGACAAATATTAATACCTACAGTGTCAAAAGGAAATCCTGTGTCAGACTATAAAAAATATATTTTTAGGCAATATTTGGGTTTCCTTACATTTCCACACTGGCAGAGCCATTTGGGTAAATTTTAGGCATCTTTTGAATGTCCACTGAAGGAACTCTATTTAGTTAATATAGTATTTAATATTAACAGTACTTAAATATTGCTAAGATTTAATTTAAATATACATTGTATGTGTACTTGTGTGTTTCTCAGCTCACCAGGAGGTTTCTTCAGGTTTGTTTCCCTAAACACTTAAGTATAATCATTAGACAGCAAGTTCAGACAATTTACAAATTGTGGGAAAAGTATTTCCAAATCATACATTCCTGAGGTTAGTATTGTATGATGAATTCAGTTGACTTTCAGAAAAGCACGTGTCTACTTCTATAGCTCACAACAGGTTGTTTCCTGTAATTAAGAGAGCACCCGCTGAGAATGCTGTTGAATTCTGTGTATGTAGAGAACTTCATCAAACAGCAGGAAGTTTTTCCCCTTGCACCATTTATCCATATTACCAATAACCTTTCAGTGTTTATGTCCCCGGTGAAACACAGACACTCAATAAAAGTCACTTAAAACAACAGGGTGCTCAAAAAATCCCAGTCTTCCAATTATGTTTCTAAGGAAACGCTTAAAAGAGGACAATTTTACAGTCTGACTACTGATAAATTGATGTATAAAAATAACCCTCTGCCATTATTTCAATTAAAACATAATCAACAGTGAACATTAAGCTACTTCGTTTTGATTAACCTTGATTTCTAAAAGCATATTTACCTGCTTTGCAAAAATTTCAACAACTAACATTTACATTTAGAATTGTAAAACAGATTAACCCAATTAACGAGTTTTCCATTTTGTTTCAGAATATGATGTAAGCTGGAGACTAACACTGAAGTCATTTCTGGAGCATAAAGCAGTCACCACAGCTGACACCTGTATCCGAACCAGTTCTCAATAACGTTCACTTCACTCCAATGTGTTCGCTGCAACCTGAAATGGCTCAGGAGATTTGAAATGTCAACGCTGCTAAACCTTAGCACAGATTAATGAAGTGATATTTGTTGAGCTGGGCCAATTAATGGGAACCACCGTCTCTTATTCCCAGTCTTGAAAAACAGTCAAATATGTGAAGGTTTTAAAATAAATTGTAATCACGAATCAAATTTAAAAAGAATGGTCAGAAAAATAATCAGAAAAAGTGAAAAACAATTGTGTGAGGTGTAGTTTAAAGGTACTAGTTACACAAAATGTTAAAATAGCAGTTTTCCCTGCTTTACTTGCTATACCTGAAAAACAATGGTACATTAAACAAACATTAATTTCCTCAGCCCCTACTTCAGTCGAAATATACATCCATAAGGGGCCTGGGATTGTTTTATGACCTGTGATAGCTACAGCAGGCAACATCCAACTAAATAAATAAACCAAGAATAAATAGGAAGTTTTCAACCCAAAGGAATTTTGCTGCATAGCACACAAAATGAAAAGGTGAACTGGTCTGTCATGCAGATGCAGCTCCATGTGTGCTCTTCCTTTTTAGAATACACGAATGATAATGTGACGATTACTGGCAAAGCAAGACATGACAGGTCTGTTTTCAATAGAAAAGTATGTCTGCAAAAGCAATTCAATGAAAAATCTAATATTGTTAAACATTATTTCAAATATTTTTTTTATTTTAATATATTTGTAGCGTCATTTATTCCTGTGATGGCATCTGAATTTTCAGCAAGGAGTCGGACAACAGCCAGTGCTCCACGCAGAGATCTGATCTGATCATTATCAGTCTGTCTGGAATCACATGAAGTAACAGAACAAACCGAGACAGACTCAATCCAGAAGAACTGTGGCAACGGCTCCAAGATGAAGAAAAATACCTACCTGGAAAGCTACAGTACTGTTCAAAGTTTTAGACGCTTGTGTAAAAATGCTGTAAAATTAAGATGCTTTCAAAATTATGCCATAAACAGATTTAATTTATCAGTTAACTTATATTAACTAAATCAAATAAATATCTGGTATTACAGCTTTTGGTTTTTGGGGTACACTTGCCCATAGTTTTTCAGGTAGCTTTCCAGGTAGGTTTTTTTCTTCATTTTGGAGACGTTGTCACAGTTCTTCTGGATGGAGTCTGTCTCTGTTTGTTCTGTTACTTCATGTCATTCCAGACAGACTGATGATGATCAGATAAGATCTCTGCGTGGAGCACTGGCTGTTGTCCGACTCCTTGTGCAGACAATAACCTCACTGCGTTATTACAATTAATGACAAAATAATGTTTGGAAATATAAACTATTTGGCTACCGCAAAAGATGGAAATTCCTCCTTTTTTGTTTTGGGTTTTATTTTGTTGGTGAAAATACTACTGGCCTGAGACTTTTGTACAGTACTGAATATATGAACGGTTACATTTGCAAAATTCATATGGCAGCAGTAATACCCTCATAATGACTGGAAAACATGTTTTTACTGCCCCAAAAAACCTTTCATCTTACACATTTAGTTTTTTTGCTTACTTCAAAATAGAAAGTGGTTTGACCTTGCATATCCATGATTCCGCTATCCTTCAATTAAAAAAAGAAATGGCAGAGAGACTACATCTTTGAGAGAGAAGCACAAAACTTGTATTATAATAAATGGCATTTTTAATTAATCCTGGCCGACTCGGACTCCAATAACTTACCAACTGCTCGTAAACATGTCACGAACACAGAAAGGAATCGCAAGCAATAAGACAAGAAAGACCACAGCACAGTTATGTTTGTCATTACACTTTATTGTTTCTTTGCAACATCAGCCATGACCCTTGTCATATCTGGCGAGAATTCTGTAATGCTTCGATGTAACCTGAGATTCAAAAATGACTCCGGTAAGGAGCGCTTCAATTAATTTCGACATAGGTTTGACAACGTGTGAACTGTTCATTTCTATGCAATAATAGTTAGAATAATAATAAACGGTACTAAAATTCAAATTAAAACAATTCTAACAGTACAAGAACATGTGTTGTGCTGGGTGAAGCTGATGAATCTTTCCCCCTAATTTGAAAACGGCAAAAACCGATTCAACAGACAAAATCAAGTCTTTATAGAAGGGTGGACAAGGTGTGAAAAGCACAGGACAAAAAAAAACAAAAAAAAAACATGTTTAACACTGACCCAAGGCACATCTGCATGGGGTGACATGCTTTGTCTGTTTTCTGTTTGAGGATTTGGTTTGAGACATTCAAACCTCGATAGAGATGTACAGGAGCCTTGCCGTTTTCTTTCCGATGGTTACCCAGGAAAAATCTTGCTGCATTGTGCTCTTTGGGAATATATGGGTTAAGGAGGAAAGCCAGACAAAATGCCTTTGCCATTCCGAAAATCCACCTCCGGCGGTTCTTCGATACGGGTGTGCATCACTAACTACTAGTCAGCTGTTAAACATGGCTGCTAACTTGCATGAGAAAATAAAATTGTTTCAGACTAACCAAAATAAATCCCCCATATACGATTTATACGTTGAGGTTGAACTGCCATTTTGAGGCAGCCTGCACTTCCTGTCGACTTCAAACACTACTATATGCTTCCACACAGTCTGAGATTATATGTCAAACGCATAGGAAAACTAGAAAGCTAAATAATGGTAATCACAAAGGGAAAATAAACAGAACTGTATATAAGAATCCGAAAAAATGTCATTTGACTACAATAAAATATTAGATGAAATAAAACTATTTTTGGTATATCCAAAACAGTGGAGGGTTAATGGGTATTGTGTAGCCCTTTAAAAACTACAACAGGACCAACGCAGTGGCTATTACTACAATTCTCAGGGTGTACATGGACATAGCATGTTGCAGTCCCTTTTCTCAGTAGGTAAGACGTTATGTAGGTTTATATATGCAGACTTGCGAAAAGAGTGCAATGTCGATGGTTTTATTTCTTTTATTTAAACTTTAAATGTGTCTTGCTTTTAAATTACACAAGAGCTCTTTAAACACCTAACGTCTTTAGAAGGTCAAATGTGGATTTTGCCCTCATTAAGAACCCCCCCCCCCCCAACAAACAAGAAAAAAACCAACCAAAAATCTGACCTTGCAACACCCAAAAAACTGCGGCTGTACTTCAAGCTATAGCATCATCCGAGTTGCCTCACATGGAAAACAGGGTACAGGGAAGGCTTTAGGAAGAGGAGGTTAGTATCTAACGTTACATCTGGATTCGGGGTATGTATGAGGATTCCCAGCTGCTTCGTATGTCCTTCCTATAGAAGAGGCGAGGGAGGATGGGGGTACCGGTGGGAGGGGCTGGGGTCTTCTAGGAGGCTCCGCGGCTCCTGGGAAAGTTCACCTCAATGAACGACGAGAGCTCCAGCAGCGTAACTCACAGAGCTGTCCGACCAGTTTCGGCACTGGCTCGACTGCGCATAGTTTAGGAAAGAGAAGTTCATGTCTATGCCATTCTTTTTCAGTTCCGCCACAGCCTGATGGAGTGAGGAGAATCAATGGAGAGTCAACAAGTGTAATCTTAAAAGCTTCATAATGAAAGAGCGGGATGTTGGCGAGACATTAGTTAAAGGGGGGGGGGCTTTAATAAAAGCTCTGCGACAGTTAAGTGCTAGGCTAATTACCATGCTTAGCCATTATTTGCTTTTGCTTTATTGAGTCGCCAGTGGTTTGCTAAATGAAATGTCCAGGCGGAATTCATGAAGTCTTTTATATGAATTATTCATTAGTTACTTACATTTAGAAGAACACCGATGGGATGGCGACCACAAATAGTATTATGATATTTCTTCAAATAATTGCTAAAGGAGATGGGGTCCAACTGTTCTATAATTCCCATTCCCTAAAAACAAAACAAAAAGGAACTTAACATGCATACGCTTCACTAACATCAACCAAGTTTCATCATTACTGGTGTTAATAATTGTCTATTGTTTTAGTTGACCATCTAATGTTGCATTTGACATCTGGTGTAGTTTAACTGCACAACACAACTGCGTCTTGATATAAAATAGTCAGCTTTCCAAAAGCAAGATGGATTTTCAGTAACACAATAATGAATGGATATTTCATAGAAGGAGCTCCAGATCAAACGCAATCCTTGTCCAGTAAATTACCCTACAGAGGCAACAGTACTTTGCCCAGTTGGTAAGCCTTTAATGAGGTTTGGGTTGCTAAGAACATCTGCTATTTGACAGACCATCATGGGTGGAAAGTATTAAAGTTGTTCTTTGAATCGCCGACTTCCACGGCACAGTAACCATAACAATGACTCTTTAGCTTGGAGAAAAATTCCATCACCTTTTTTTTTTTTCTAGAACCACCGATAGGATTAGCACATTGTGTATACCAAACCAGAATGGGCTACTTGCATGTAAACCTCATATGTCAGACATTAAGAGAGTTGACAGAAGAAAAGGGGTATAGAAACAGGCTTACCATTTTGTCAAGGTGCTCGATAGATCGGTAGATCTCCCCTTGACTTTCATCATAGTAGGTGTAACGGAAACGTTGACCTGCAGAATAGACACAAAAAATGTTTGACTTAATCTATTAACCAGAGGAGGCACCAAAAAATAGGATATTAGTATGGTTTCCTGCCTATTAAGAGAATTCTAAAACACTCACTTATGAGGTTTATTTCAACTATGTAGGCAGCCTGTGTTTCTGGCAAGTCTAGCATATTGATGGAGAGTGTGAGAGTGGAGAGAAGGTCTGTGATGCCGACATAATTTGGATGAGAATTGAAAGCTTGTATATCTTTTCCAGATTTATGCTGCTTTCATCATCAATAATTTATGAGACTTGATTTAAAATGGTTCAAATTGACTTTTTTTTTTTTTTTTTTTTTTCCTCCTCAATTTGCATAGTTCCAAGTAAAATATCAAACCAAAGTCATGCCTCTACTCTCGGATTACTGGAATTATTATTATTATACATGCATATATATACATATACAGAGAGAGAGAGATGTGCTGTTATAGCAAAATAGAAGTTAAATCAAAAAATAAATAAAAACTGATGTCAAGCATTCAAAAAATAACGAACAATGCAAAAAATCAACACAGATCTGGCAGTAGTCAACAGTATTGACTACTGCCAGAACTAAACCACAAATCGTTGCAAAACCTAGAAGATTTAGTGTTGACAGGATGTCACCATCATGTCATCACTACATCGCATTTCAACAAACAGGAAATTCTTCACCCATTACCGACTATAATTGATACTAACCATTTTCTGTTTTTTGACAGTTGAAAAATTAAAGTGTGTGAGTGGACACAAACCCCAGTGGCAGAAGTCAGAGGAGATGATGAAAAGATTAGAAGGATCAGCCAGGTATTTGCTAAGCAGCTTGCCATATTCCTGCTCTTTAGATTCACTCAGAGCTCCCACCAGCACAGGGACGATGCTGAACTCATCTTTATGGCTGTTTTTGAAAAACAAAAGACAAGTCCCAGATGGAGATTTGACATTTGCATTTTTATAAATATTCTTTTGTCAAAGAATTTTTCATCACTCATTGAAATCCATTGCCATGTCAAATCAACAGTTTCCCAAACTGCAGAGGTGTGAGAATAAAATGTTGCAAAAAACAAATGCTGAAAACCTTTAGAAATATTATAGTTGCTCAGCAACTAAAAAAATAAACAAAAAATACCCAGATACCTAATCAAACAAATGAAGGCGATGTTAACTTTTCTAAGCCCCCATACTATAATATTTTAATGGAATAATAGAAGAGGTTGGTGGCTACTGCATTAATAAATATATTTCAAAAAGAAGAAATAAAAAAATAAATACAACAACAACAGAACATCCATCACGGCAAACTAATTAGAGGCACCACACTAGGTAAACAGATCCTGACAACATAATTACTGGATTTGGCCGAGATGAATGAGCATGAGAGTACGACTATGGGTCAATAAAGCTGCACATGGCCTCTGCATAGAGATGAGGTCAAACCTTGACACATCCTTCTTCCTTTTCTTTACATTTTTCCCCAAGCAGACTCTGCCCTACAGAAGGGTATGCATGTCTTATACAAAGACTACATAAAACAATGGGGGAAACCACAAAGCACTATATGATATATCTTTTTGCTACACTAACACAAAAAGCAAAAGGTGAGACCTATGATGTTATATATGTACATTTGTTAAGTACCATTAATATTTTTGGTTATTTCAGAGAAGCCAATTTATTATTTCCAAAATAAAAGTTATATAAACTACAGTTTATACATGTTAGGTCTGTATGATTTTGTGTTTTTAAGATTTCTCACCAAGCATACATTCAACCATACTTCAGTACATCCTTGTGGTTTTTGAAATGTAATTCATTCCTGTTATGAAAAGCTGAATTTTCAGCGGCCATTTTTCCATTATTGTTACGTGATCCTTTAGAAATCATGCTTATATCCTGATTAACTACTCATTATTATAAATGTTTAAAAAAAAAAAAAGAAACTGCATTAATATTTTAGTTGTTTTTTTTTCAATAATTTTTTGATGAATAGGTGGTTTAAATATAGATTTTTGTAACCATGTAAAATTCTTTGCCTGTGACGTTTAATCAATTTAAGGTAGTGCTTTTAGTCTTCCTTGAATCCAAGGTATGCAGTAGTTAATGTCTGATGTCTCAAACCTGTTGAAATGATTTTCTACAGTAGAACACAAAAATGCTTTTGATATTTTGAGGAAGTGTTTTTGTGCAAACAATGGGTCCAAAACAAAACTAAACCACCTTTGATTTTCACTGTATGCGTTGGAGAGAAAAAAGGTTTTGTAAAGTAGCTTCTGTTCCACAGAAGAGAGAGAGTGAAGTAGGTTTAGAACAACAACATGTTCACTAAACAATTACAGAACTTCCATGTTTAGGTGATCTGTTCATTTAATGGCCCAGATGAAGATACTTTATATTTGTTTGCTACCTCTCCATGGCTTTAGCGGTATAAGGCAGGTGCATCTCAATGCTGTGTTCGTCTTCATCCGTCTGCAGACTCATCCTCTCAAACATGCCTGTTTTCCACAGATCAGCGTAAACTGCCGGAGAAAGAAATGGGGCAGTGGGAATTAAAATTCTAGTTTTGCATTAAGGAGTTCTGATTATAATTACACAAAACCTCATTAATATGAACACCATCAAATAAAGGATCATCTCTCACATTTCTTTGTTGAACATCAATATGTCTACAGGCAGAACAACTGATACAGAATAATAACAAATATAGTCATTTACAAAATGAAAAGTTTGCAATCTCTTCTGCAGTGCTCAGTTTGAAAGCAAATGAGCCAGACATTAAAAAACAATCTGGGCGACACCTTTCTGTGCATTGTTATTCAATCAGCATTTAATCTTGCCATGGGGACAAAATGAGATTCCTTACCCTTCTGGTCGATCCTCAGGTCATACAGTGGCGTTCTGTAGACCTCGGCGGGGGAGAGGGCACAGCGAGACAGCGGCACATGGTGAGAGGGGCCAAGAATGAACACCCTCCGACTGATGAATAAGAGAGCGCTGCGGTTACCTCTCTCCCCATGGCACACTCAACATTACGGCTACTTCAAGAGAATATAAAGAAGCTTGAAAGAGACACTTACGTGATGGAGGGGTCCACCTGCTTGTAGGCGTGGGCTGCACACGCGCCGCAGTAAGTGTAGCCAGCGTGCCTGCGAAAGACAGTGGTTTAAGAATGCAGAAAGACAGCTGAAACTGGAAAAAAAAAAAAAAGATGTCTGCTTTTCCTCCACATACGGTGCTATTATGGCTCTAGCTGGACCGGTTGTAGATTGTGCTTGAGATAACCAGCCCTCGAGTTGTGCATTAAGCTGGGATCCTAATTGCAAAGACAAAGAAGAAAAGTACTTAGCAAATATGAGAGATGCAGGTATAATTTTACAACTTCGGCACTTCAGCTGGGAAGATTATTTGAAAGTCTTCCAAATGTGTTTTTTCACCATACAGAAATATTTTAAAGCATTGCTATGAGTCACCTTTAATAATCTCGAATAATAAAAAAATACCATGTTTTTGAAGGATTACTGAAACATTTACAGAAATCAAAAAATAAAGCCTATTTTAGCATAACTATGATAGGTATGCATTATTTTCAGAACAAATGCCGTTTAAAATAAATGTTAATGTAGACTCAAAAGAATACATTTTATTATTTGCTGTTTATAAAAACAACACTATGAATATGCATGTCCTAATTTATAGCCAGAATATATATATATATAAAAAAGGCATTACTGCAACGCTCACAAACAAAAAGGATTCATCATAGTATCACCTCAGTGCCGCAACATGCTAAAAGATCTTACAATCATGCATTCATCTGTGGATTTCTCTTCTAAATATAAATCAGTCAAACAAACAATGATGCAGTTGGTCTTGAATGTTGATTCCAGCAATATTTCAGGCCGAGACAGTGCCATTATCCCAGTTCTAATGACTTTCTTATCAGAGTCTGACAGGACAAAATAGCAGTTTTGTGAACCAGTGAACAGATTAAATTTAAGTTCAAGTTATAGCAGTTATAGCACGTTGTTAATCAAATCTCTACACTGTAATGAGTCATACCATTACATCACTAATGATATTCCAAAGCACAGTCAGGTCTGAATACTAGTGCATGTGCAAATGCATTCATTTTAGCGTCTGACTGATATGAATTTTTATTTCTGATGCGTGCACTAATATATAGAAAGGTGGATTTTGTTTATTATAGTGCTGTTTTTATATGATGCAGTGTAAGAGAAAGAGAAAATGCATGAGTCTAATATATAATACTAATATAGCAGCATATTAAAACTCTAATATTTACATACATATATGTGTGTGTGTATAAATGTGTATATATGTATACAGTAGTCAACATTCGAAGTGAATCAAAACCTTTCATCAAAGTTGCCCTAAAATAAAAAAATATATATTCTTGTCTTAGGACAACTTTGATGAAAGGTTTTGATCCACTTCGGATGT
>JAUMHP010000063.1:15274404-15293600 GCA_032361065.1 Enteromius trimaculatus
TTCTTTTTTTAGTAAAAATTTGATTAATGTTTTTTATCCAATTCTATTTTTGACAACTGTATACATATATATACACACACACATATATGTATGTATATATTAGAGTTTTGATATGCTGCTATCATGGTATTATATATTAGACTACTGTGTGTGTGTGTGTTTATATATATATATATATATATATATATATATATATTATATTAAAAAGCTCATTATTCATTGACACTGTCTGTACAATTTGATAAAAAAAAAATACTCCCAAATAATTAGCCATTGTTACCACTGCCAGATGAATAACTAGTCATAATCTGAAAACTGTATCTGAAGACAAAGGCATGTCTATACATGCATGGACTCACCATACTTTTTTCAACACATTACATTATACATTAGTTGCTAGAGACCAGCCTTCTTCATATGCAAACACTCAAAAATGTATTTTGACCAAAACAGGAGATCTAAAGATAGTGACAGGTTGCAAAACGCAGATCATCATGTAAAAGTCTCAAAACTGACTTCTCTATGGCGCAAAAATATGTGATCTAGTGTATGTGTGTGCAGTGCTGGGCTTTTGTCATGCATCCTTTGTTACTGCATGAGAGAAAAAAAACAGCACTGGCCCTGTAAAGACTTTCATGTGCTGACTGTGCTCACTGTATTTACTGGAATGGAACTGCACATAAATACTGACCGGTATAACAACAAACACGGTATTACTTAACATCATTATTAATGAAAAACATGATTTTATTCTCTATGAAAACACAGCTGTCATGTACAGCTGTCATGTGAACTTCATCAAATAGCTTTAGCCGTTAGCAGGGTAAATCCAGCTTTCTGAATAGCGACAGAAGTTCATTTATCTGGATTTACTCATCCGGTAAAGTAAGGCTGGGTAAAGTAAGCGTGGATGGTATATTAATCTGTGGTATTAGTTTGTGTAGCTGGCGTGTAGAAGAGATTCACACACTCCGGCTATAGGCTAACCAGCTAACTGTTGGCCTGTTTTGTTCTCAGCTGCTCTTACACACACACACACACACACAGAAGCTACACAACAGAACAACACAAAATAAACAACAAACAACAGGCAAATATGAGAGAAATACACAGCCCGGTCAATAATGACCCTTGAATTTAAATGCAAATGTTTTCTGTCTGCTCAAAGAAAACATAAGAAAATACAGAAAAAAATTTAAGTAATTGATAAAATAATTACATAAAGGCGAAGACAAATTAAAAGGCATTTCATAACCAAGGCCCACTTTTTTGTGGATTTTGAGTCATTGCGAAGCAGAATTAAATCCATTTAAAATGATTTTCTAACAAAATAAAGCTGATTCGTTTTAGTTCACATTTTAAATAAGTTAGTTCGTTTTTTAAAAATACCGTGAGTTCAGAAAAACGTACAAATATGAAGAAACTCGCTCTGTGGTCTTTAAACCATTTTAGCCACAGCTATTTAATAATTCCCAGCTGATCGCACAGGCTCCGTCTTAAAACAAAGTGAGCTGCCTACCTAGGCAGCATTTTTGAGCATGCTGAACGTCCCAAAAATCCTGTCCATATAGGCAGCTCACTGTGTTTTGAGACACTGCCAGACATGCACACTGGTGAAGCAGCACACCGGACCTCAGGCCCGGGCCGCTCTCGGGTCTCTGGCTCTACCTGAGGCCGTGTACCAGCTGCCGGCGTGGCTCGCTTCTCTGCACACCATCCGGTTCGACATCTTGGTGCCCGCGCCGCCTATCTTGGTCCAATAAAACCTCGTCGGTGGGGGGAAGAATGAACTAAAAACACTAGGAAAATAGCTAGCTCAAAAAGTATATGATTGTGCTGAAGCTGCGTGCCCAGGGAGGGAGTATTCTATATAATATTGATATAAATGTGAGACATACAAGTGACGATTCGCAAAAATATATGATAGTCTGGCTGTGAAGAACAAAGATCGGACCAGTTCATCCGCTCGCTGCCAAGTTTGTCTCTGTTATCCGGATGGGCTGGTTTGGCCCATCTCGGCTTCCGTTCCGTCAGAAAAAAAACTGGGCGGGGAGAGCTGATAGACTGACTGAAGAGAAAAACTGATTGGTCGGGGCATTTCCAAATATGCATATGTAGATCTCGCTTCTATGATTGGATAGCTCAGTGTGTTTGGCTAATACTCATTGGGGGAAGACAAATCTGTGCGTGGACTCCAAGATCGTTTTGTTGGCGAAAACATGTAGGGGTTTACTAAGTTTCTAGTTTAATAATAGTAAATTAATATAATAAATAATAAATTTATTTTATTATGTCAAATTGCACCCTTTATATTTGACAATATGTTTGTTTGCTCTTGTGAGCAAAATAATAATAATAAAAAAAACATTGATTACATGCTAAAACCTATGATTTTTTATATTCACAAATGCATACAGCATCATTTTGCTTTGAAACACATTCAGTCTGACTGACTGCAGTTTACCACCAGAGGGCATTGTTGAATAGAAAATGAATTACCTGCCCTTTAAAAAAAAAAAACAAGCAATGTCCCTTCTGGTGTGCCGTCCCGAAAAGGCTTCCGTTTCCAAAGCAACAAGGACACACAAGCTGCTGGGCCACAGGCCAAAAACTGGAATTTCATTTAATAACTACACACACAAGTTATTTGTTTTTTTCACTTGTAACAAAACAGAAATACACTGAAATACTTTGCAGCTAATGTCATTGGTACTTTCCACAAAACGCGGACTAAATGAATACAACAAGGGCTAGTTTAACAGATGGTCAGTACAAGCAGGTGCGTAACTTTCAGAAGTCTCTTAGAGCTTAGCTAGTTTTGGACCAATGTGCTAGTGTAACGTTAATAGTTATGTATTTAAATTAAAAACAATACACGTAAATATTTATCCACTTCTATAATATAGTGGATATTTTTATCCACTGATGCTTAAAAAATCGAATGGCACCATGGTTCACTGATTTAATGGAATGTCCCCTATAACTGGGTTAGATGCCATCTTCCCCTGCTAAACATTTGAGACTTTCTCATTGTGTTTTTACAGGGGATTATTGGGATCTCCATGGCTTCTGTGACCTCAGAGCAGTATTTTACTGAGAGGTTCTCGCTAACTCTCAACAAGCCAGTGTCCCACCTGCAGCTGGCTTGCTGTTCTTCTCACTGTGCTGTCCCATGGCAGGACAAGAATATAAGGATTTATAAAAACAACAACCTGGAGGTCTTGGTTTTCCTAAATCTGTTTTCAATAACCCCATATATGTAATTATGTTCAACCAGTTGAAAAATAATCTATTATTTACATATTTTACTGGAATTAATTGCACCTAATATTAAACTTCATGATCAAAAATATATTTTCACGTTTAATTTCCAAATCACTGTAGAAACATTGTAAAGAGGGTGTATTAGAAATATTGGTTTAACTACATCTTTTTACTATTAATTATGAAGAAATGCAATACTATCTATTAAATGGATTTTTTACATTTCTAGGGATAATATGGCCATTTAATATAACAGTCACATTTGTATCATTTAAATCTATTTTAATGTTTCCTTTAGCCTCCTTTGGAACTCACTGGTCACCATGGTGATGTGTCTGCCATGACATTTGGGATGGTGAGAGATCGTCTCCTCCTCTGTAGTGCTTCTGAAGATTATGTTATCACCTGGGACATTGATCGCTGCTACACACAGATCAAGGATGGTAGTGACGCATACAAAGATCTTGATTCATAAACAGACTGCAAAAATTCTGCTTGTCTGCAGAGCGTATAAAACTGTGACACATAAGAATGCTGGAATATTTTCTCTGTCAGTCACTCCCAAACGTGCATATGTGTTCCAGGTGGAATTGCCTCAGGTAGAGTTGTTGGCACATTGCTCGGCAGGGTGGTGCATCTGTCACTGTGTCCACTGAGCACAAAAGTGGCCGTATGCTCCGGCTCCAGAGTGTTTCTATTGAATGCAGAGGTATGAAATAAGATACACACGATTTTGATTCAGTGAAACGAAAACAAAAGCCGTTTTGCTGAAACAGTAAAAAGGAAACAAATGCCTTTTTTTGAGCCATCTCCAGATGAAACGCCAAACAAAGTCTGCATGTAGAACATTCCGTTACCCAGACTGTGTGATTGACCAGCTCATAAAGATGAGAGATAAAACTGAAATACTCGTATGAAACCAGCAGTAAATTAGTGTATGAACAAAAATCTGAATAAGCCCCTTGTAAATCAGAAATAAATGGTGATACTGTATTTTGTTCGAACATCATCTGTCTACTTAAAATTAAAAACATGTTTGTGTTATGTAATAAAACCACAATTATCATATTTCTGAAAGAAAACCCAATTTCCTATAGAGAGAGGAAGAGCCTAGAGTTTTAAAAGCTCATCTTGGTCCTGTGACTGCATCAGAGTTCTGTCCATGGGATGTTAATCTTCTCATCTCAACATCAGAAGACAGAACATATAAGGTACAGATTTAATTTCATTATGTGTGTGTGTGTGCGTGTGTTAAATATATATATGTGTGTGTGTACAGTATATATATAGTAGACATATATGCATATTACTTCTTTTTCTTTTTTGTATTAGATTTGGGATGTGAAGAGGGGTGATATACTCTTTGAATCTGCTGTCCTATCAGGTCTGTTCATAGTTATTAACACCAGTATTTACACAACAAAAACTGAGGTTGTTCATTTATAACCTGTATACTATGTAGAAACTATGCTCTAAAGTTTTTGTTTCACAGCATATCCACTGCTTAGTCTGTTCTTCTTGGAGCAAAACAGTCAGTTCATCACAGGGTCTAGTGACGGACAGGTGAATAACACACACTCACACAATTTAAAGTACTTTTATGTAATCTATATATCACTTTGTTTATGTTGGAATCTCTTTGTGATTCAAGCTTTGGTGCTTCACTCTCCCTGTGGACCACAAATGCTGCTTGGTGTCAAAACTGGACCTTTCAAAGCTTCAACAAAAGCATGAGAGAAACCTCAGAAAACCCAGCTCGCCTCAAAACAGCCCAGGGGCTGGTTGCTTGAAAGGTTAAGACTAGTCTTAAAAGTTAGTCAGCTCATTTTTTCTGGTCACAGTTTTTTAAAAGGTAAATACAAAAGATAAAACAGATTACTCTTGGCTAACTGCTAGTTGGTCAGACTAGTTCTTAAGACACTGTCTTAACTTGAAGGCTAAGTTTATGCAACTGGCTTCCATGGTTAGAAAAACCCCACAAGCCACAATTCAGACTGCGGATAACTAGTGTTTTTCATGCGCCTACCTCACTGCAGAAAACGATACATCTGCTTCAAGTGAAAAAGATCTCACTGAGATCTGTGTGCTTTTCTAGGAATGACTCGTAATGATGTGAGAGGAACAGTGGAGACAGCAAAGCCTGTTCTGAGAATTGGGGCACAGAAACTGCAGTCCAGTCATACTAGCCTGCAGCAGAGGTACTGCCTTTGGTCTGTTATTGTTGTGCACCTTTATTTGCTTGGGCAATTGTTGGATTTTTGTAGGACAGACAAAATATATATAGTATATAGTATGAAAGCAGTTATTAGTTATGACACTGAAAAGTTGTGATAGAAATATGCAGTACAGAATGCTACACCTGTCTTCATAGGTGTAAAAAAAATCATTTTTCAACAGATTGTATGGTCATGGGTCAAGAAACTTCCCATTAGGAAGCCATTGTGCTCCTCTTTAAGGTTTCATGCTGTCCAAACAGCAGTTATAGCTACATGACAAGACGGTTGTTTGAACTGAACCTGAAAACTTTTCCTGTGATAACATGTTTGCATAACATTATATACTGAAATTTGTAATATCCCATGTTGTGTACACTGGTGGAGAAATGCCTGCAGACCTAGAAAGTAAGGGAAGCCAAGGAAGAGGCAAAGTCACAAAAATCAGGAATATTAAAACCTTAAAAACAGTTCAGTTTCTTTTTCTTTTATTTCTTTTTTCGTTTATGTTTAATGAACTAACTGTACATTAATTCTTTGCATTGTTATTCACAGATTCTTGATTATTCATAAAAAAACAACATGTTACCACAATAACTCTAGTTTATTGGACAGGAGTGATGACCCTTGACCTCTGCCACTTTATGAATTGCTCTGCAACAAGACACTGACAAGTTTTTCAAAGTTCTATTGCGGTTCTCCTTTAGAGCAAGCTTGCACAATCTTTTTTTATCATAGATTCTGTTTCTGTAGTTTAATATAACACACTTTTAGAGCTGTTCTCTATAGAGACTTTGTGGCAACGTGAGTGTGAATTTCTACCGTACGTAGAAAGTTTTCTTTTTTTTTTTTGTACCCTGTTACATTAACCAGGGCTTAGTTCTTTGTAGTGTCTTTTTGTAAATATAATCTCTTTGTGCTTTTTCCATAGTGGAAGTTGTGTGTGGATCGGAAGTTCTGATGGACTATATCTGCTTGACCTGGATACTTCAGAACTTCTCATGAAGTTCCCACTCAAAGGCATCATAAGTATTCAATTAACTCTAGAAATGATTTGATCTGTTCTAGTTGATCTCGGAATGTTTATTAGTAAAAAAAAAAAAAAGTAACATATTTAAAAATCCCATGAAATCGCAAAAACCAGATAAGTCCCAGATAAGCTAAATCCCATGAAATAGCTTCTGTGTGATAACCAGATAAAAATGATGTCTTCTAGCTTGCAATATTCCAGAATTATGATACTTTAGAGAGTTGCAGAAAGTCAGTGCATGTCCTTGAACACTTAATGATAACATTGGTTAAATCTAGAAACCTCAAAACAAAATTCACCTCAGAAATATGCAAAAACATCATGATTTTCATTATAACAAACGGCTCCCTAAAAATACTTGAAGCATGGGAAAATACACAATCAATATAGTGCCAGCATGATGCCATTGTCTGTTTTTCTGAAGAAAAATGACTGTTTAGTTTACAAATGTACTAATTCTTCCTGGTTTACCACTAATTTATTCCAAACCAAAATCAAGTTTCGAAACACAAAAGTTTCCCTCTATGGTAAAATTTAATCATAATTACTGTAGTATGTAAATATTTAAAATAATTGGCAGGGTTTTTTTTCCTTACAGATGACTCTAGTATTTCAATGGCAGGGTCGTGGGCCATATCTAGTGTACTTGGTGACAATGTAAGTGCTGTGCTAAACTTTTCGTGTCTGTGCAATATGTATACAAATACAGTATTTCATATATTTACAGTATTCTGCTTTTTTTGACAGACCTTTTAAAAGATGCATGTCGTTAACCTTAAGCCGCTCTAGAGTTCATGTATACCACCTTTGGTATTTTTACAGCCCTGCAATTAGCAGTTTATAGTTTCACAAAGCAAGGATTATTCAAAATGTAAAGCTTTTACGAGGTTTGGCTCTGGTTTGCATTCTGGGAGGAAAGTGGTCTGTGTGAGACAGTTTAACATGAGGACTACCCTCAGCTTCTCTCTTTCTGCCTAGATGTGTTGTTTGGTGACTTCTCTATTTGGGACTTCAGTAGCCCTTTTAGAGGTTAATAGTGCCAGTCTGGATGAGCTCTGCTTTAGGATGGCAAAAGGCCTCTCTGTGGATGAGCAACTTTCAGCTGTGCCTAGGTAACAACACTCATCTTTCTCATCTCTATGAGGCTCCTCATCCTGGCCAAGTGGTGCTTGGATTAGGATATCCAGGGTGTTATTTTGAGCACCATCCAAGAATAATTTACTCAATTCTTGATTTTAGCCAGAATTATCTACAGTAGACGTATTGTCTGTTATAGACTGTTAACCGTATTCTTGATGAGTCAACTACCACAATGGAAAATGTATTTTATTATTTCCAGTAATACAAGACTATTTATGTTGTTTTATCCTCTATTTTCAGTTCTCCTCTCATGACTATGTCCCCTCTGAATGCTGAGCTGGCAAAACGTGGCCCAAAACCTCAGAGAAAAATCGGTGGGAGTTTACAAAACCATACACGCACACTTTTTGTTGCCAAAGTAAAAAAAAAAAAAACACCTTTGGATTAACTAGCATTTCTATGTCATTGACACCCCCCATGGTAGTATTTACGATGCTGACTCGTTATTGTCCAAGATGTTAATGTTCCTGGCATTTCTGAGTTCTGTACCACATTATAGCTTTTCAACAGAAAGTTGTTATTAGGCACAGCAGAATTCCTTATATAATGTAGTTAGAAATAGTTTAGTTAGAAGTTTCAAAATACATGCCGTCTGGTGTTTGAGGTGACAAAGATAAAGGGTTTTGATAACCACATAATAAAGAGACCAGGACAGATTATGTCACAAAAATACATCAAAATGTTCTTAAAACATGATCTTGGTCTTAATTTGCATGATTCATGCATATCCTTCCAAAGACAAAAAAACGTAACCGTTTATGCTGTAAAAAAAAATTCAAAATATTGAGGTCGGTAAGATCCTTTTGTGTTTATGTTTTTGAAAATTTCAGAAAAGTACAATATGTTATAGCTCACCTCCCTTTCTCCTTTCTTTTTGCAAACTAAAGCTTAAACAGACAGAAGGAATTTCAAAATACTTTTTTTCTTGTATTTCCTGCATGCAAACACCTTTTTTGCCTTTTTAAAATGTGTATTTAAACTGCGTAATGTTTTTTTTTTTTTTTCTAATGGATGTAAAAGCAATCTATCATCATTATTTCTCTTCTCTCTCCCTTAAGAGAGGCTCTTCTTCCATCTCCATCTGGGCATTATTTCTCTTCCTTACTAGAGTTACACATCCTCAGAGGTTTAAATTTATTCCATAGCTTTTTCTGAGGCCTAAGTCAATACCATAACTAGGACAACTCATTTTCTTCATACTGCTGGGCTTTGACGTGCACTTATAGTCGGGATCCAGCAGTTTAGGGTCTGTGATTGAAGGTCTGATAACAGGCTGATCTCAGAACAGTCTGACATATTCTTGAATCATGGGTTATGTCAGGATGTGGTTTGTTGACAATAAGCAGAAACTGCTATCTCTCTTCAATACACTGTTTCAGTAGTTTTTGCCAATGCAAACTGAAATAATTTGGGATACCACAGTAATAAGTATGATCTATGAAAGAAAGCATGATTTCTTATTGATTGATCTCATGACAGGAACTTTATATTGTCCAAAGTGCATAGACGTTTTTCCCAAGTTGTATTTGCAGTATCAGCCCTAATTTGTTTTAGTATTATTAAAGTAATTACAATAATGATTGTGCTCAATATATAGTGGAGTTAAGTCAGCTCTCACAAAGGGTTCTTGGCCCAGTCAAGTCTGGTATCTTTTATTTTTAAATCATTGGAGTTGTTTGGAAGTGTTTCCCAAGAAAACCGCAAAACCAAAAGACGGCAGCTGAGTTCAAACATCAAAAATAAATAGCATAATAATGAATTTTACTGATTTTACAGATGTGTTGTGTCCAGTCCTGCTCTTGCATGGCCACTATCTTGCAGATTTTAGCTGTAGTCCTAATTAAACATACCAGAATCATCTAATCAGCATTTTCAGGATTACTAAAAACCGTCAGGCAAGTGTGTTGGGACAGACTAAACTTTAAGCTCAGCAGGACATTGGCCCTCCAGGAGCAGGATTGGAAAGCTGCGCTCTAGGAAGTAGTTGCATTTATTAGCCACATTTCAGAATATACATTTAGTCTGTGGTTGGCAGGAGAACCATTTTTGGAAACGTGTGCATTAGTTTTAATGGAGCTGGAAAAATGAGCTCACTAAAGTGAAGAAAACTCGGAAAAATGTCAGTTCTTCAGGTTGTATCATATAACATCTTTTACTGTAATACAACTTGTTTAAATACGTTTTTATTTGTTAAAATAACCCTTACAAAGTTATAATGTACAGTCAACAGCTTAGTTTCAAAAAATAAACCTCAATCAGATTTTGTGCATCCTGAAAGGGTATATTTTACAATAATGACAAGCTGATTGTACAGTATCAAGCTTTACCAAATATATAAATATATAGAAATGAAATATGGTTTAAGCTGAAACTATTTCATTACGTGATATGAGAGTCGGTGGAGGAAATATAATAGTATGCTTCTAACACTATAATTTAAAATAAGCTTGATATATTATCAGCAAATGGCTTACTTGTGTAGTAATGTTACTGATATTATTATATCAAGCTTATTTATCCATCAAATTATAGTGTTAGTGGCACATAATTATGATAGATGAGTAATGTTCAGACTGCATACAGGAAAAGCTTAATTATGTGACTGACCTGTTCTCTTTTTGTCTTCTAGGTGTGAGCTGTCAGAAAAGTGTAAAGGATCAGCCTTTGGTTTTTCACACACAAGTGAAGTCATCAGGATACAATACAGCTCCTTAGTAAGTCAGTAGACCACACAGCAGTCTAACAAACTTTACGGTCTCAGGTTTCCTTTTATATGGTTCACATGGTTTCAGGATTTGAAATTGTTGAGTTAAATGTGCAACAGTGCATGTGAGCATTCAGTCACCCTATTTAATGTAGCATTCTGAAAATGTGTGAAATGAATCCCTTTAGTGTGTGTAATGAGAGTGTTAGACATGTGTGGAATACTGCATATGTCAAATTAACTAAATTAATTATTCTATAGAAACAATTACTTAGGCTGCGTGCTTGTAGCCTTTTCAAACATGACTTAAAGTAAATGACACTAATTGTGCTCGCAGCTAATATCTTCCATGCTGTAACTTTGGAGTTTAATCTGAGGTCACTAGCATAATGTTCATTTAAACACTATTTAATTCTGTTTCCATGGAGTGTACAGGCCTGCTTAGACTCGCATTACTGAAACGCTTTGTTGCCAGTTTTGCTATATTTTTTATTTTAATATTAGGTGCTGAACGCACAAGGGGACCTTCTTGATGTCTGTCTTAGTAGAACTGCAATCATTTTTGCTTCCACGTCACTTTGGATAAAAAAACGTCTGCTAAATGAATAAATGTTAATCTTTAAAGCACATCGTAAATGTTGTTGCTGCATCTGCTTTTGACCAAGTCGAGTACCATGTCTATGAAAAACTAAGATATGTTCTCTTGGGTTTTTCAGGGATAAGACTATAAGCTATCACATATATCTCTTTTATAGTAGGACCATGTTTAGACCAAAGACCAATGTTAAGAAGAAAAGCAACTCTGCCGCAACGACCAGCACAAATACGTACGTATTCTGTTTCACTACAGAGTCTCAAGAATGCAGTAGTATTGAATAAGACCATTGTAGCTTGTGCTAAAAACTATGCAATGTTTTTCAACAGAAAACTCCTTTTAAGTGAGTATCCTTCACATTTTGAAGCACCGCGTATGCCTCATGCACATTTGACGGTTTCCACAACTCCAACTCCTGTCAGGTCTCTACAGTACTCAGGTGAGGAATAGTGTGATTTCTTTGTGCAGCGCAACCAGAAAATGCTCAACCAGAAGTCATTTCACACTGTATGACTTCTTTTTAATAGTTCATAAAATATATATTACAACAATAACAAGTATAAATACATAAAAAATGTAAATTGCATAATGAATAAACTAAAAAAAGTTTTTTGTTATAATGATCGAATTTCTACACAGAGTTCACCATTGTAGCACTGTAGTATCCTGCTGTAATGTAATTGACTTAATGTTGCATAGCAAACAGTTTCTTTTCCAACTTTACGCACAATCAACAGCGCTTAATAGCCATGGCTAACAATCATTTGCTTGTTGATTTGCCCATTTTTGGTTCTCCTGAGGTCTCACATAAAGGCTCCATACTGTAGCACCAGCAGCACACCAGAGTAGACTCCTGGAGTTTAACACAATAAAGTCATGTACAGCTGCTTTTAAGAGTGCTGTAGTCCTTATTTTAGACTTGCGCCTGAGGAGCATCGTTTTTGGACTAATTATTCCTTGGTTTTTGATTGTTAACTTTCTGTTTTTGTGTCTAGGAGATGGAAAGCAGATTGTGTGTGGTCTTGGAGACGGTTCTGTTTTGTTGTACAATTCTTCACTCACCAGCAACCCAGCTGTCTACACAGGTAGTGGGATAGCTTCAAATCCGTAGTGTTTATTTTTTGTAAAATTCCTTTGCATGTATCTTATTTTCATTTCCTGAATGAGTGGCACCAAGGAATTGATTCAGTTTTAGATTTTTGCATGCCATTCTGACAGCACTCGATACTGACAGCTGAAACTGACAATTGGAGGGTTCTGACTTTTGAAGGCCCTTCCTGTCCCTGAAATACAGTAGATGCTCTTTTCATTAGACTAATGGCCTGATATACTCACAGCAATGTTCTTTTGAAATATTTGAAATGCCTTTCCAGCTATATCTTGTTAATGAACCCACACTGCTGAGAGCAGCATTAAGATGATTATATTAACACGTGCTACACATTTTCCGCTCAGGTAACAAAATCAACAGCAGATAAGAAATCTGACCACCTACTGTACCTGTCACGCAATCGCCACAGGCCAATGATAGTCTAATACATGTAGTAATCTTATTTCTTATTCTATAATAATCTTATATAGCTGCCTTTGCCTGTGTATTTATGGTATGTGAGTCCCTTGCAAGGTGATTATAATTTATGTTGTTTTCTTTTTGCAGGGCACAGTAAGGCTGTGAACACTGTATGCTGGAGTCACAGTAAGCGGTGGTTTTTGAGTACGTCTGAGGACCCCACCCTTTGCATCTGGACCGCAAATGCTTCTGAACCTGTTCTGACCATGGTAACGCATCAACATTTAAACCAAATACAGTCCTTGCACTGACATGAGCAATTTATTAAGCGCTATTAGTTCAGAGCTTATGCAGTACCTGCAATTATCGTCAAGTCCAGCTCAGAGTGAACCAACAAGCGAAGTAAGTGAAGAAAAGTTTTAAGATTCAAAAAATTAATTTGCATTTGAATGCGTACGCCTGTGGGAAGTGTTTCTCTTGGCAGTGTTCCTCTGTTGGAACGTCAATGGCATCTGTGCAGGCCCCTGGTCAGCACATCAGTGCACTAAACACTTGCAGACCTCTTCAAACCCTAATTTCCCTCTTTCCCAGAACCCCCAACACAACTGAAGTTGATTCAAATCAGTTGTCTTCAGTCACATTCTGGCTCAGAGTCTCTCTCTGGTGTCTTCCCACCCAGCCTCCTAGACCTGTGCATCTGTGTGTGTGTGTGTGTGTGTGTGTGTGTGTGTATCTGGAGCCAAATATGAGCTAATGCATCAGTGTTAGTGTCATTTATATTAAAGAGAAAATCCTGAGTCTGCAATAATATACACAGCTACTTAATGTTGTAAGTGAAGTATAAAAACATTTTATACATTGTGGCTGGAAATATACTCAAATAAGCATGTAACATGTTCTGATTGCAGCGTAATAATAGTTACTAATAAGAATAATAATCCAAAAGTAGCTTAATAAAAGCAAACAGCTTATTCTAACGTGTTAAAGATGGTAACTGAACACATACTGTAATTGCACAGAAGCTAGAAGCACGTGAAGCTAGAAGCTATATACATTCACATAGTTGTATACAATAAGCACATTAAATATCCAGTAGCAATCATATTTCACTCACTGTCTCTCATTGACTTTCATTAGTCTCATATTATCCAGACATTCCTCTATCCTCATTTGTCTCTTCACACTCCATCTTTGGTAAAAAAACAAAACAAAAACAGAATAGCCGAGATTGTGATATTTTAAGCTGATATGGTTCTGAATTTTATGTGCTGTGACATGAATGCACTTAGCACTTATTTAAAGTCTATTAATAAACTGCAATGTTGATGTTCTTACTGACTGTCTGTTAATGCACCGTTTGTTTAACTTCATGGTTCTCCAGAGAGATGACCAGTTTGCAAAGCCTATCAGAAGTGCGCAGTTTTATTATCTGGACAAGTTTTTACTGCTGGCGTCAGGATCAAATCTAATGCTGTACCTTTACCATCTGGACACCACAAGAGAAGACATCAAGAGGTACAAGCAGTTAATAGTCAATGAGCAAGTAACAAGAAATGCAGGGTGTTGGTGACCTTCTGCCAACAGAAATATTCTGTTTCGAAGGCTTGTAAAATCTGGGAGTATGCCAGGTTATCAGATTTTAGGGTGCCTCATCTCAAAAATCATAATTTGAGCTCTAGTCAGACCTGTCTAATTTAACAACATCATATTCATTATATAAGGCAGGAAGCTGTGTAGAGTTTCTGTATAGTTTTTTGAGAATACGTGTATCATTGAAGCATCATAGAAGAATTTTTATTCCTATATCTATACACAGGTTTGGGGGGAATTTTTAGGAAAGATACAGGATAGAAGGAGACATCAGCCAGATATTGCACATAATATTCTGCTTATGATGGAACATAATCTATAGAGTAATTACGTGTTAAGACTTTTTCGGTAGAAAATCTCTACAAGCAGATATAGTGCGTTCTCCTTTTCTGTAAAATGGTCCATATGAACAGTAGGTTCACGTCCACACAGCTTTGACTGCAGTGCTTTGTTATAATCCATAGAAACTATTCTGAAATAAGTACAGAATCTTTATTTATCGAATGTCTTTATTTATGTGTCATTTTACTTTCCTCTTCATTTAATCACAGGTATAAGCAAAGTAGCAAGTCTAAATTGGCCAGTAAATTCAGCATGAAATTAGGAACGGACATCACTTCAATGTCAGCCATCAATGACTTCTACTCCTGTATCCTAAAATACCTTAATACCCAGCCCAGTCTCATGGCAATTCATACACATTTTACGAGGTTGCTAATTGCACAGTTAGTAGCTGAAGCTGAATTTAAAGCAATTATGCTTATAGAGCAAACCATTCTTGGAAAAGAGGTAGTGTAATTGATTTATTTCTGTTTAATATCATGTCTTCATCTTCAGTACCTAATAGTTTTACATGTGATTTATTAAGAAAAAGTAATCTGAACAAGTTTTTTTTTTATAACTTATTGAGTTCATCGTATCCTGTAAGGCAATGTGGCAGACCTGATTTGGCAACATGTACAGTGTAAGTTTAAGTGCAAGAGTTTTTTATGCATATAATTTGAAATATTAAATACAGCTTTTAAAGAGGATAATGTAGAGGGTAATCACTTTTTCTTGTTGTCCAGTACTGTTATATAACAGTATTGTTTTTTATTCAAAATGACAGGACGCAAAGTATATCTCTTTAACCACAATGTGTCAGATATCGTCTTGGCTGCAGGCGCTGACCGCACCATCCAAGTGTTTGATATGAACAAGGGCTGTATGGCCACTCAGATCCCCGATGTCCACTGTAGAGCTGTCCACCACCTTGCTCAGAACAAGGTAAGAGAGTGAGAGCACATGATGTTGACTAGTATTTTTCTTGTTCTTTTGAATTAAATGGACTGATGCGCTACATAGACCTGTGGTTTTCCACCATTGCTCCTGATGGATCAACGTGACACTGAAGGCTGGAGTAATAGCTGCTAAAATTCAGCATTTTAACATGCATTCAAATTTTTAAGCAGGGTGGGGAGCGCTGATTCTGGAGGGGCCACTCTCCTGCAGAGTTTAGCTCCAACCCTGAAAAAAAACCCTGGGAAAAAAATACCTAACTGCATCCTGAAGATCATAATTAGCTGGTTCTGGAGTGTTTGGTTTGGGTTGGAGCAAAACTCTGCAGATACACCGGCCCTCCAGGATCGACGTTCCCCACCCGTTTTAAAGCATATTGAAATAGAAAAAAAAGTTAATTTGTAATAATTAAAATCTAAATCATTAAAACATTTTATTAAGCCCAAATATCTTCTTTTTTGTTTACTGTATTTTTGAATGTCATTGTTTATTATTTTTAAGTATATTAAGTATTCACAACCAACATTTTACTCCAGCCCCTAAAACTTTTGTCGTGACTTTCTTCACCATTTAAAAACAATGCAGTGACAGTCATGCTGCAGAGAGACCAGTGCTGTTTCCACTCAGAATTTTCTGGCCTCAGTGGTCATTTACAAGGTGCACACAACTCAATACTGGTGGTGACCCTTGAGCTACATCACTAAAATTGGAATTACAAACCACTTAAGCTGCTTGTGGGTAGTGTATGTATTTTTATTGTGAGGCTGGACTATGCTTTGGGTTTGTTGTAAACCCAAAGAAAGACGCTTTGCTTCTGACTCACTTTGCTTTTGGGTTAACCTTATATCCATGATGAAGTCACTTTCAGAAACAATCCCAAGGAAATACTGACTGAGCCTACATCTTAAAGATAATTATAGTTAATGAGGCTGATTGTATGAGTTTTTTTTTTCCTGGGAAATCCTACAGAGGAGAAAATGGGGCTCATAGAGTATCAGTACTACGTCTGTTACCAGATATTAGTTTATTCAGGCTGCTTTGAGTTCGAACAAGAGTTCAGCATAGTCAGAAAGAAGTAGACAGTCTGGATATCCAAGTTTAACCTCAGATTTAATGTGTGGCAACCTTGAAGGAAGTGAAGGCAAAAGAACGGATTCAGCTTGTGTTGGAGTTGCTTAACAAATCCACTGTCCAAACCAAATTTTCTCTGCAGTTTGGCACTCCTGTTCTCCATTTATATAAGGCTTCTCTGAACGTTATGCAAGATATGATGTCTTCTTCTTTTAAGGATAAAAGTTCACCGGTTTACTTGGGACAATCCAAACCACAGTTGTGTGAGGTTTTCCAAGGTGGGCCTAAATTGTAGGCCTCGCGTGTCTCATTTATCTTTCTCAGTATCTTGCTCGAAATCCCTCAGGTTTGCAGATTAGGATGGATACATGAAATAAATTGAGGGAGGATCTGACTTAAGCCAGGCATGTTGGGTAAGCACATTCCATCTGTAGAGGGTGATGTCTTACAAATGTCTCAATACTGTCCCTTTGCATCTGTCAGATTTTGTTGGACCCTTGCACTCCATCCACCTGAAAATGTGTTTAAATCATCTTATGCTGGTCCAGATTGCATTTATTTGATCCACATTTTTTCAGCATTCTTTGTAACAGTGTTACACAAAGTCTTGTATGACGTGAGAGCAGTGTATCACGTGTTTTGAGTATTCGTTGCCCCAGATTCTCCCCAGTTTGAGAGGGTCAGCTGAGATTAGTTGGGTACACAAGCGGACAGTGGACTGGATTAACTGATCTAACGCAGTATAATGGCTTTAGCTGGCAGGCACTCTCCCACGTTCCCTGAGCGGCCACTTTCCATACCAGCATACCAGCCTCCAGTCACGCTACACATTGTCTGCTGTACTTGTGAGTCTGATCTCTTCACAATAACACAACCTGGCTCTTACGTACATGTGGGATCCTCCAACAAGAAGCCCACACATTAGAGACGCCTAGAGGGATCAAGAGAGCTGATCGCTGGGAATTCTTGCCAGCTGTGAATGAGCTTACAACAAACCTTTTCTCTTCTCAGCTACACTACATTCTCCACCGTGGGCAACATGTTCCACTTTCTAAAGCCACATTCATAGAGAATATTTCTGATGAATGTCTAATTGTGTGTGAGTAGCCATGCAGGATTCCTTAAACCATCTGTATTTGTGTTAGGGTGAGAGAGATGGTTTCTTCTGTCATCCACAATGTTTGACAAACATTTCCATTCTGTGGACTTTTTTGGCTTTTTGGTCTAACTTCAGTCCTGGAAAGTCTGCACACTTTCAGCATGCACGTGCAGATTGCTTGCATTCTCCCAGCAGATTTGAGTCTCTTCTATGACCGGTCAACATGATAAGTAAAGACTTATATATTTAGGATAGTATTTTTATTTGAATTCTTATATATGAATGCAATGCTATAGGTACTTTAGACCAGATAAATGTCATAAAATCATTTTTCTTGCAATTTATGTACACTACCATTTGAAAGTTTGGGATCCATATGATTTTTAGTAATATGATTGTTACTCTCCACAAAAAAAGAAAAAGTTTTTTAACATTCCCCTAAGCACCTTGCAATTCAGAGAATGGTTCAATCACAAGTAAACTGTAAGAAGCTGCTATGTTCTCTCTAAATATCAGTCTAATTGTGGCCTTATTAGCATGTTTGCTAATGTTTCCCTATTAAGGACACTTGATTTCCTTTTGTCGGGCCGGTTTCTTTTAGTGTGACTCTTTTCTTTATTTCTTTTTATAGGGATCGGCGTTCTGCACACAGGCCTTGGAATCGTACAATCTCTTGCTGAGCAGTGCAATAACAGATGGTCTGAAATTGTGGGACCTGCGCACTGCAAGGTAAACTCCTTTTAGAGGCATAAATGTTGAATTTTAAATAGCTATCTGATGCAAAATATCTTTTGATAAAGATGACAATGTTCCTGTGAATTATTAGCTAGCTGCAATGGTCTTTTGCATACTGTCTGGTGCTTATGTTTTTTCAGCGTAACATACGTTTTCAAGCCTTCACCTCACAAAAGCACTGATAACCTGTCCTTCATAGAAGTGTGAAACGGTCAGATCCCAAGGTGTTTATAGGCTTGTGGGATAGTACTATTACATAATGCTCATGGGATCGTTTAGATCAAACAGGATTAAGTATAAGTCAGAAAGGTACATATATCATTTAAACTAAGAATCCAAAATTTCCAGATTCTCTCAAAGCTAAGCCTTTGCCGGACCTTAGCCAAAAGGGCTTTGGAAAGAATTCTTTCTGTGCAGTTGACCTAACAGTAACCACTTTGCTTTAGCTGGACACTGAGGGAATACAGCAATGCTGTTTCTTTCACGGTCCCTCGCTGATCTGCTAGATAAATAGATGGCAACACAAAGAAGTTCTAAATTAAGTCTTAATTCGATTAGTTTGAGTTCAAAATTAATTTAGTGCGTGTATAAAACATGTTTTCATATCCATTTATGATTTGAAATCTGTAGATCATCTGTTCATCCTCATAATGTTGCAAACACATATTTCACAGTCTCTAGACAGTCTGGAACTTTCTGCACATATTCTGATTCCTGTAGTTTCTGTCCATGTTCTAGTTTTGCTTTCTCCATAGGACGACAGATTGGTTCAAAATGGGGTTTTCAACTTATGTTTTTACACAACTTATGTTTACAGAGTGTTTTTAATATAACAGTTTTTCCTTAATATAACTGTTTCCAAATTGAACCCTTGTGTATATTTATAAGGCATTTTGTCCCTCATTAATGTACACACAGCACCCCATATTGACAGAAAAACACAGAATTGTTGACATTTTTGCAGATT
>JAUMHP010000063.1:15302743-15321055 GCA_032361065.1 Enteromius trimaculatus
TTCGGCCGGAAGTAGTAGGTCATCCGGGTACTTCTCGCCTACTGAATTTCGAATGCTATGAATTCGGACATATTACTCGACTCGCATGCTGTTTTTCGCGTACTATATAGTAAGGAAGTAAGCGATTTCGGACGCAGCGAGTATTTGGAGAAGAACACTGGAAAATACGACAGAAAGATGCTTGTCTATAGCCTGCTTCAGTACAAGCTGCCAGTATGAAAGCACAATTGGCACGCTCTTCTCTGCATACATGCCGCTTCCACGCTGCTTACGGTATGTTCACACGGGGCGTCAGCGTCAATGATTGACGGAAGGCGTGGCTGAAGTTTGGCACTGACACCTGGTCATAGCAGTGTCAGCCAATTAAATTAGATAGTTTGCTGCTCTTGAACAGGATGAACTTGACTGGCTACTGTATTTGCATAGAGCGATCCTGATAGACGCTTCACTGGCGTTGTTCGCGGCAGAAGTTGAACAAATTCTCAATTTCTGCTGCAAGCAACGCCAGTGAAGCGCTGACGACGGATCCACAATGCTTTTCTGCAATGTTTGACATTACCCATTCAAAGTCAATGGGAAGGGTTGACGCTGATGCCCCTTCTGAATGTACCGTAATTCCATCTTTGACTTAACATGTAAATCACTTGGGCTTAACGCTTCATTCACATCTGGTGTGAACTCAAGAATGAATGTCTTGTTACGTCCACAAATTCATTTGTTTATTTAATATAATCACAACATTTGCTGTAATGTAATCGCATAGGCTGACATTGCGCTTGCGATATGATTAATAGTGCAGCACTATCTAGAATTGTTCCAAAATTAAGTGAGCTCCGTGCTGTTTATTACCTACATATGCAATCTTAAACATCATGGAGTTTTATTTAAGTTATTTAGAAGCTCTATTTGCATGCTTCTTACAGAAAATTGACTCATTATTGATTTCAGTTTCAATCCATTTGAATTTTTACACAATTTAAATTTTTTGTTCTGCACTTCCTTTGCCTCATCTGCTGGACTTTCTTTTCAGTGCATTCTGGGATTGTCCTCCCAACAAGGGAGACATGCCGTCCTGCTTTAATTAGAAAAAGGTGTGGTAACATCTGCAAAATTTCAATGAAAAGTTCTAGGCAAAATGTGCCTATTGTCAGCAATGTAGACTACAAAGCAGCTTTCTGTTGGTCAGCGTGTTGAACTTTAACCCAATGCAAAATCAGCATGGGGAAATATTCCTGGTCATGTGGATTCCCATTGAAATAATGGGATTTTGCAAAAAGTTAAACAATGGTAACAGTTGTAAATGCAAGTTTAAGCTGAAACCAGATTTCTTGCATTTATGCCCATTGTTGCGATAGGATAATGACAGGAAGCGAAGTGAGAGAGAGAGGGTGGATAGGATAAGGAAAGGTCTATGAGCCAGGACTGTATAAAGTATATACAGTATGCATATGGCACCCAACAAAACCAGATATCTTTTAGAACAGCCTTTTGCATTATGCTACCTCTGTATGCAGATCTCTCGATTTTGGAAAAGAGCCCCCCTAGACATTTTCTAACTGTTTGTGTGTACTTTTTTGTGGCCTTGAATTTAGCTTTTCTTCTAACCACAAGGAATATAAATGGCAGACAGATTCACTTCCATCTCAAATATGACATAGATTACAAAAACATATGGTATGAAGGCATTGAAAAGAAGATCTCTTTGACTACTAAATTGGATTCTTTTATTCCAGCCTAACTTGTTGAGTTAAGCTGAATATGTTTTACAGTGTGTTTTGTCCTGCTGCCTTGCTGTGGGACCTTTGAGGAGCCCCATCTTCCTTTCACCGTTAAATGAATCCACAGAAAAAGGTTCCACAGGGGGGTTTCAAGCAACGAATCAAAGCTTGTGTGGGGAGATCGCTGTGAGACACAGCACGAGCCTCTACACCCCTCGCTCGGTCTAGTGTGTCCTCACCTCGGTCCCTGTTCTCCAACACAACTCAACACATCACTCACAACTGCCTGTTACAGCAATCATACTGCTATTTTAATAAACAGAGTCCTCATATCGAATGGTAGTCATATGCATTCCAACAAATGTCTTTGTTTCGTTCTCATGTTCACATGAATGTTTTTGCCAACTGTGCTAAAGGTGTGTTTTGAGGAGGAAACTTTTTTGGGGGTATATTCTTTGAGTAACGCTGGAGATATTATGTGTGGTGTTCTTGAGTGTATGTAGGACTGTGAATCAAGTATATGTACTCTGCTAAGGTTGTTATGTTAGGCACAGGAGAGCTCTAAAAAAGACCTTGATGCAACTTTTTCAAAGGTTAAGGAGTCCAGCGGGTTTAAGGGTCCAGTAAGTCCGATCTGATTTAGTAGCTACATTATGGATTGAGCAATATAGTTGCAATGTTGCAAAAGTACTTTAGTGACAGATCTTTTCTTCTATATTGTGACATACATCCAGGTGAAATGTATTAATGAACAGAAAAAATGTAGGGCATGAAATTTGTTCAGTTCAGTGGCTGTTGATTGGATGGAGGCAGTTCTGAATGCAAGCTTGCAGTCAACTTTAAGAAAGGTCCGGGTTTTATGTGGACAAAATACATAGAGATTTTTTTATAAAAATGTATGTTGTCCAAAAAAGAAATAAATAAATAAAACTGCATGCATGAATAATTCACAAAACCTAGAACATGCAGAGAATTTCAAAAAGGATGCAAGCCATCCTCACTGTAACCGTTTTTGATCAGTGGTGGATGCGAACATGCTGTAACCTTGGACAGCGGGACGCAGGGAGGGGTAAGCGGTAATTTACAGGGCTGTAAAATGTATTCTTTGGTTTAGTGCTAGAGGACGTTTTTGCGAGGGAAAGTGTGATTCATGCATTGCAAATGTGTGGGATTTATAAAGCGCTCTGGAGTGAGCTCAGCGTGTGATCACGTCTCTGATTCTCTGGGCCATGAAAGGGAGACGTGATCAGGAGGGAGATCTTCCTTGATGGGGAAATAGATGCTTGGTTATCATCTGGTCAGTATATCAAGACAAGAGCTGAAGCTGTCTGAAGTATTGCCTTGTCTCTTGCCTCTCGGGCGAATGATCCTCTGAAAGACTGTTGTGCTTTCCATTAAGGGCTTCGGTGCATTGAAACCTCAGGGCTATGACATCTTTGGCAGGCAAATGCTAGTGATTTAAACAATCAGATCATATACTTTACCAACATCTACAGGTTAATATTACAGTAATATTACAGTAATAAATGAATGTTTCTTGCTCTTGAATATCTTAGATTGAGACTTCAAGAAAATCTCAGATACACTGAGACTAAAAGAATTTGGGAGACATTACAGTGCATTGCAAACCAATGGTGTCTAGAGTGTATCTCATACATTACTTCCCTTGTTTTAAAGCTTTTTTTGCTTGTTCCTTACTGCTCCCAAGATGATTTTAGTGGTTGTATGATGTTTTTTACAGTTGTGAGACCGTAGTAGTAGTTCATCATACTAATATGGACAAATATATATTTTTCTTTTTAATTAGTTAAATTTTTCTTTAGAAAACTTTTGCTTATGCTTTTCATTTTAACAAATAACTCTTAAATTAATGTTTTATTTATAACAGTGCTATTTAAATGTGACTTCGAAGGATTGCTGACACAAAAAAAAGAAAAATACTGTCATCATTTACTAACTGCCAGGTCTTTCCAAATCTACATTAAATGCTATGCTAAGTTAGCAGTCATTACTCCAGTCTTGAGTATCACATGATGAATCTGGACTCTATTAAGACTATATTAAGTCTGGAAGAACAGCATGATGTTGTGTTGAAACAATCTATGTGAAGATTCTTTAGAACTTATTTTAAAGAATATTTTATTTTGTTCTCTAGCTTTATTTCATTAAATCAGTGCCCAAGTAGCGGTTTTTTGGACCAGGCTTTAAAATTGTCCATTGCCTTGACTCTGGCTGTCTTATTTCTTGACCCCCTGACCCATGTGCCTTGGCTCAGCGCTTTAAGCACATCTTAATAATTTTGTATAACTTCAATTCTTTATCAGTCCATGTCATGACTTCCCAAAGCATCTTGGACTCAGACGGACACCTTTTGGATTCCCAGCACTAGTTGCTGTTCCAGTACCTCTGCGCCATAACTCAACTGGAGTTATCTGGAGAGCATTCCTTATCGGAGCAGAAAAATTGTGCGATCAACTCAGCTACATTCTGTTTATGAATAAGGAATAGGGAGTCTTTGAGAGATGGGCAGTTGTCGGAACAAAATAACAAACACTTTCCTGTGAAGCTACATTATGTCCGAGACACAATGCTGACTTTAAAGAAACAGAAATTCTTAACTTTTCTGACTTTCCTTTTTCTGTTGAAGGCAAAAGATATTTTGAATGTCAACACTGAATGAATCCACTGATTATTTTTTCACCAAGCTAACTATAAATTATTTGCTTCATAGATAAGATTTGGCATGCATAATTCAATGTCAAGAGTTATTTTATTGTTTTTAAGGGTCATTGCAAACACCTGTCGAACCAGTGGCTTTAATGGAAGACATTCCAGAAAGATGAATGCATTGAGTTATTTTTTTCTGATGTTACCCCGCAAACAAGAAAAACAGATCATATTTGTACATGGCCGCTTTATAGTTTTGAATAAGATGTATGAGAAGATTTATTGTAAATGATTTAAAAGCCTGTTTTTATTATAGTTGCACTTTTCCCTACGGCATATTCTCCTGGAACAATCATTAAAACAGAAGGATTATAGTCAGAGAGAGATAATGAGTATAGAAAATCACTTCCAAATCTAGGTCAGAATTTGTCTTTGTGAAAAATGTGAACTTTCGCAGTCTATCAATGTGTGACCACACATCAGGCTGAAAGGGTCCTGGATAAACGATTGAAAACCCTGTGAATGATTTACAAACATTGTGGTTGTGTAGATGACATTAATTGCTCACACCAATCACATCTTTCTGAGGAATCTGTATTGTAAATACGGCTGCGAGTCTTGTACAAAGCCACATCATGTCATCTTTCAGAGATCCCCAAATGATTTATCTCACTTTCATGTTAACACATAGAAAATATAAAACTGAATTACAGGCTTTGACAGCATATGCTCTGAATGATCCATTGGTGCATCTGTTTAAATGTTGGGAGTGTGTATAAGGTCAGGATGTAGCACATTAAATGATCAGGCTGAGCCTTTGAAACAATTACTTGTCCGAGGCCAGAAGCAAATGCAGCATCATATTTCGTGGAGATGGCCTTGAAAAACCCTTTCCATACTAAAGTACAGACTCTAGTGTGATTTTTTTTATATATATATATATATATATATATATATATATATATGTATTAGCCCTGACAAAAGAGAATATAATGTACCTGCTTTGCATTAGGCGCTCAACACCACATTTCTGGAATGGTGTGAAGGGACTTCAGGTGGGATAAAACTGGCCATTATTAAACCTTGTTTTTTAAGTCTGCAGAGGATCCACCAATTCATTTTTATAAATTGTTTAGAAAAAACATGCATACGGTTCAAACTGTTCATTTGAAGCCACTGAACTTTTTTTATAGAAATTAATGATTTTATTCAGCAATGGTTGTATTAAATTGCTTAAAGAGACAGTAAATACATTTATTATGCTACAAAGAAGATGATAAAACAACTGTTTTCAATATTGATATCACAAAAAAAAAAACATTTCTTGAGCACCTAATTAGCATTTTAGAAGGATTTCTGAAGTATTGTGTGACACTGAAGAGTGGAGTCTTATGGAAATTCAGCTTTTCCATCAAAGTAAAGATCTATTCATGTATCATTTCACAATATTACTTTTACTGTATAAATGTATCCTTGGTAAACGCAAAAGGCTGCTTTCAAAGACGATCTTAAATTTAAAAAAACTAATTTCTTTAATTATATAATTATGCATATTATTATAAGCAGGATTAAAATACAACACTCATTTTTAGACATTTTTAAATTCTTATTTTAATATTTTATTTTCATATAATTTCAGTCATGACAGCTCTCAGGATAGATTCTAAAATCTTTATTAACGTAAGTAGAATCTGCATTGGTACACTGCTGCTGCACTACTGCTGTTCTTCTTTATTCTTTCCTGGTTATATAAACTGTTGTGAGTCATAAACATGAATCTGATTGGCTGGGAACATTGAATTTAATCAACCAATTGGAATGCAATTAGAGTTTCGTGGCTGAACTATTCATGTCTTGGTGGAGCCTGCTCTCTATCCACTAAAAGGACCTGAAAATAATGAAGAAATGCATGATGTATTATGTCCATGAATAGGATGTACCTGTGGCACACAGTGTGCTCATCTCTAGCCTAACCATGTCAGCTTATTAGCAGTTTTGTTGTTTGAGTCTGGAAGTCAGACCTTGGCTTTGGCTGTTCACATCAATGGCTGATCAGATCATGATGTGGACCATAAATAGCTTGTTTTGCTTTGGTAGTACTCTTTATTATTCAAGCACATACAGCAGATGTTGAAGTGCAGCCTGTCTGTTCTCGAAAAGGAAATGAAGTGTCCTCTGGTAGAAGTCTCCAGACACAACTCCAAATTTATCACTTGAAGGAATAATTCACCCGGATTTTTGTCACCCTAATGTAGTTCCAAAACGGTATGATTTTTTTTTTTTCTTCTAGAAGAGATATTATTTTGAACATCATTTTTCATCTTTATTTAAAGCCAACTGCAAAAAGTTTGCAACCACAACATATCAAGTAGTCTTCTGAAGCATACAACAGGTTTACACGAAGAAGAAAAAACAATTAAACTCATTATTCATTGAGCTCTAATAAGAGAAGCACAGTCCATGAATGAAAGATTCTTTTAAGTATCTTTTTAGTGACTTTGTTGATTCAGTTGACAGAGGTTAATAGCTCACTAAAGGGTAATATTATCAGTAACTAGTTCCAGATTTGTCTCACACAAAGCTATTGGTTGGCTTTAAAAGATTTCATGAGACTTTTGTATTATTTTTGAAGCTTTTGAAGCGTATATAACCATTATGAGACCAAAAGTTCCTTTTTTTGGGGAGGAAAAGTATACAGTAAACATGCATCTTTGGCCGTCTTCATTTTTTTTGGTCCCCGATTCACAAAGCGGTTCAGCGTTCATTCCTTTTGATAGGTGTAATCACAACCAGTCCCATATTATGTCTTAAATTCTCCAGTGTGAATTGGTCCTTGTGTTGAGCTGGTATTGATATGCACATGGCCTTGGGATTTGCATGCACTGTTTTGCTTTTTTTCTTTGTCCTATTCCAAGCTCTTATTCATTCAGATTTCCAAGACTGGAAGTGGAAAGTCTTAGTGGTCGCTGTTGTACTGGCTCAGATACAGAGATCTGCGGAGTTTAAAAGCTCAGTTCATAAGTCAACATGCATTCGCTCACAGGTCTCTTTTCATTCGGACGTATACAGTAGTGGACACTTTATTATGAGGAATGTGGTTAGATGTCCAATTCCCTTTTGAAGTGTACACCATCACTCAAACCTGTGTGCATTGTTTTTACTCACACAAACGGAGGAGGATAGTGTTCCCTAATAGAGTTTTAATGGCAACTCTAAAATTCCTTAAAACATACAGTGGCTCCAAACACTTTACAAGTAAGATATTTCCTATTTAATCAGGTTTGCTGGGTTTTGAATAATAGAAATTAAGACAAAAAGCATTTGTACTTGTCAACTGTAAGTGGAACATGTAATTAACTACACTTGTGTTACTTCATACATTCAGTAAAAAATCATCTTTGGAAAAGTTGGCACTAAAATAAATGATAAATAAATGCTTTTTTTCTTCAAAGAATCCTTAAACCTGATTTACTCAAAAAAAAAACATTTGGTTGCAGATGCCACTTGCTTTGATGTTCTGTATATAATAAAATGGTATTCAGACATTTTTTTTTGTGTGACTTGAATGTCCAAATAGTTTTTGAGGCCACTGTATATTACTTCTTCACATTCTGCGGTATTTGTCTTTAAGTTGTAGCACATGGATTTTGGAAGCTATGTGTGACGAGAAGGAGTTATATCCTTAGACAGAGGCTGGATTTTATTGCATAAACAGCTGTAGCTGTATCTCTTGGCTGCTTTTTGGTCATAAGTTTGGAGAGACATTTAGTGGAATGAAAGCCATTTTGCATAAAATAATACAGAATCTTAAAGTCATCCTTTCAACTTGTTCAACCTTTCACAAAAATATTTTTGCCTTCTTACTGTAGATGAAGCAAAATGTATGTTTATATAATTTATATTGATTTTTTTTTAAAGTTATTTTTCATTTCTTAGTTTTTGAAATAAAATATATATATTTTATAAATAAAAGTTGGCCCTTGGCATTAAACTGAGGTTATCATCACATTTTACACAACAGATGCTGTCTGTAATGATTCAGTGTTCTCTGCCAAAATAGATGTCATCCTCATTCCAGGACATTCCCCTTTTAATGTATTTCAGGTGTAAGATTCTCCTAGCATAGATTTTTCCTCTGCTAATTCAATTTTCCATTTCGCTCACTTGTGTAATGTTAAGCTATGTGATGTCAAAAAGTAGCTTTTTGTGTTTATGTTAGACCTATTATTCACATAATAACACAAGGGAAGATATTGCTGTAACCTACTTTTGCTTGTTATTCAGCCACTTACAGAAGTTCCTATTGTGAGCGGTCATATTTAATTCAATTATTCAAGTTAAGTTCCTCTTTTCAAAACACTGGCTTTTTGTGTTATTAGGACATCTAAGGATGAGTCATAGCTGGCAGATGAAAAAGACAAATGAAGTATTTCAAACAGCCCAAATAGTGTCCAAATAGCACCACTACTATGTATAATTCTGAAAGTACGTATAATCCCTTTGAGTTGGCCTTGATTTATTCTTCTTCAAGCGCTCACAGCTTGACCACCTAACTTGTGAGAGAAACTTTCCGTTCAGGCAGACACCACCAATAAGCCAAGTCTGAGATGTTCCTGTAGAAGTTAGTGTTGAGGTGTGACCTTTCTGTGACATTAACAGATGTCTTCTGTGCAGGTTCTCCAGAAGAGCTGCTAGCACCCTACCTCTGTGAGAACCTGCAAAAATCACTGCAGCCCTGCATGAGAACTACGATTATAGGAAATCATTCAGTTGTCTCTTTCTTTTGTGAGCCTTTGTTTGATTAACAATGAAACAGTTATACAGTTGTAAAGTGTAGTTTAAAAATGTTAAGCCTGTTTTCAGAATAAAAATAAATACTGAATAAAAATATTTTATTTACACTATACTATACAAAAGTTTGAAGCAAGTAATACTTTTATTTGGTAAGGACATATTAAATTAAAGGGATAGTTCACCCAAAAATGAAAATGATCCTGTCTTTTTCTCACCTTTGAAGGTGTATGTGACTTTCTTCTTTCAGAGGAATCCAATCAGAGTTATAATGAAAATTGTCTAGACCCCTCCAAGCCTTTGAATGTGTTTAAACAAGTTATAGCCATTACACTTCGAAAGACTTGAAATAACGTGCGTGTATTCTCAATACAACGTCCCTCACACGGCTCCGGAGGGTGAATAAAGTCCTCCTGTAGCAAATCCATGCCTTAAATATCCATATTTTAAACTTAGACGTGAGAGAAAAGTGCTTATTACGTTTGAAATATGGATATTTATCATACAAAAACACATGGATTCGCTACAGGAGGACTTTATTCACCCCCCAGAGCCGTGTGAGGTGTGAGATAATTTTTATTTTTGGGTGATGGAAGATGTGTAGAGTTAAGCTTAAACAGTGAGAGGACAGTGATAGTGAGCTTTGTCTTGCGGCTGCATTTGACTGTGTCTGGAAAATGAGCCACTATTCTTGACAGCTTTGGAGTGCTTTTGGGCAGCTTTTGGACTTGTAACCATAATAGAAACTGAGGCAGTCAGGCATTGTGTTAATATATTAAAAAGCCTTTGGATATACAGTTTAACATGACTTCTGATTGTGAACTGTGTGAATTAGCAAATGGTCAAGCATACTAAATAAACACTCTTGCCCAGTTTTGCAAAAGAAGCTAATATTCATGGTAAAATAAGAGAGTGAGCCCAGCAGGATGGCATATTTTCCTGCTTGTATAACTCTTGTGGCTTTGGGCAGTGGCACTGTCAGTTTGCTTTGTCTCTGCTCTCAGCTTTTCCCTCTGAAAGTCTACACATTTTTTTTGGAGACACCCCATCTGCAGTATATACTGACACCAGCCCCGAGGCAGCTGGCTTTATTCCTCAGAGCAGGTCATTCAAAGTAATTCAGACCGTTATGCCAGGCCACTATTTGGCAGAAGAAGGTTTTATGTCATTTTATATGCTCTCATAATTCTAATAACTTTTTTTAAAGACTGAGCAATTAAACTGAGTAATTGAGTCTTCACAGCTTCAAGGTGCCTTAGTGGATTTTCTCTGTGACTTCAGGGTAATCTGAGAAGTAATAAGATTTTGCTGAAAATCCTTTTTTTTTAATGGAAGTATAAAGGAGACATTTGAACACCACTGTATGTTTGGTTTCTTTTCTTTATTTATGTTTATATTCATTTCTGGTATCTAAGGCACTGCTGTTTTGCTAAAATGTATGCTTAAGGCCTATACTTTTAATATTTGGTGGTACTGTATCTGCATTTCCCAGATTTCTTGGGTCACTGCAAACACAGCCTGGCTAAAAGCTTTATATCCTTAAGAGACTGTTCTAACTATATCAAACAATCCCCCTATGAGCTAAAAAACAAACATGCAAACATGTCTACAAGTTATTTATCCTTTAGCTTTCATTTGAAGTCTTGATTTGTGTTGCTTCCTTCCTTAGCCTTCAGCCAGTGAACCTTGCAGTAAATCAGCTTATGAAACCTGTGTCAAAAAGTACAATATTTTGCATTTTGATTTATTGTCAGGTTGCTTGTAAAACCATTTAAGCTGAAGTATACTCCTGTGGTAGAAATACTCAATGAAAAGAAGATCTGGATACATGGGAAAGGGAATTCTTCCATAATAACTCATTATTTTTTATATAGATTTTATGATGGAAACTTCTTCCACACAACAAAATGCATCTGTTCCAACTCTAATATTTTTCACTGAAATATTACAATATCTTCATAAAATAAGCAACAGTAAGATTTTTTACTAAGCACTGCATGTCAAGTACCAATTCTCACTATTAACTAGCAAGCATATTACAGCAACCTAACAGTTTATTAGTACTTATTAATGCTTTATTCTGCATAACCATATAAAATTAGGAGTTTGCTCAGGCAAAAGTCATAGTAAATAGTTAAGTGAGAATTGGACCTTGAAATAAATCATAATATAAAGGTACACCTAGTTGCTTATTAGCATGCATGCTACTAGAATATTAGCCATTTATTATTAATGCCTTATTCTACATGACCTTATTCTATATCCCTAATCCTACTTAACAACTACCTTACTAACTATTAATAAGCAGCAAATTAAGAATTTACTGAGGTCAAAACGTGTTACCTATTCTTAGGTTTTACTGTCCTTCGTAATTTCATTCGTACTGAAATGGTTTTTGTTATACTCAATTGTGAATAATGTTTATTCAAATTACACACAAATCACACCCGGTTTGTTTTAGACATGATACAAGATTTCCACCTTCATGAGAAATTAAGACAATACTTATTTCTAGGCCTCGTGAAGCCAAGAAATTGAATGATTTTGAATGATCTCTAAAAGTCATGGAAAAGTTATATATTATATATATAAAGTGATATATTATTTATAGCTCTAAAATATTTGATTTAATACAAAATTGTGAGTGTAGTCTCTAAAAAATATTTTTTCAAGTCATTTTGAGATTAGAAAAATATCATAATCATTTTTTTTTTTTTAAGTGTGCATGTTAACCAGTTCTTAAATCATAATACTTATGTATATACTGTTTTAAAAACACGGTTTTGAAATTAAACCGAAGGAACAATATATGAAAGGTGACTACTTTGACAAAGCTTTTTAAATATTTAATATGCTAGTCTTTCTTAAATCAAATTCTCTGATAACTAAATATGTTTTTTATTTTTACCAGGCTAGATTATATAAGCCCAGAGACAAATTCATTTTGCCTTTCAAAACACTTTCTGTGTCTGTAAAAGCAGGTATGTGACATTCTGTTTTGAACCAGCTCCAGACCGCTGCCAAGACAGTTTGATGTCACTCTGTAAAACCTGACTGGACAATCTCCCACGATGAGGTCATCCTTCAAAAACCCTCCAGGCACCAGATCCCTCACCCTGCGGGACTGCATGTCACAATGCACTTCTGAAGTTTTGCTTCTGATTTGAGTCTGTCAAAACATTAAAATCCGGATTTGGTTAGATTCCAGTAAACAAACTTCTGATTAAATGCGGTTTCATAACGAAATGGCTAATTGTCTTCAGGAGAGCGCAATTCAAACTGCAGGACATAAAAGTTTCAGAACATTTTTTATTGGCAAATATAAATAAATGAAAACCATCAATCCTTTTACCCCATCATTAGGACGGCAGATGTCTTGTTATGAAATGTAATGTTTCTGTTTTGTCTGTGGCTTGTGATAATATTGGATTACCAAATTTCCTGAAGTATGCCATTGATTGTTAAACGGCACTTTTGGAATTAATAACTGCAAACAAGCACTTACGTTCACTTGAATCCTTCAAGACCTCATAGTTAGAATAGACCGTTTTATCATGAACTTATTCATGCAGTGACAGGATGTTTCATGAGTGAAGTCTTTTTTTTTTGTTTTTGTTCACAGCTGTTGACTGGAACACTCGATGGAAAACTGGCTTTGTTTCATCCGGCCGAATCTCTTCTCCCTTAAGTGTGGGATCTACCCCAACGGCTCAGTTCTTGCCCCAAATTCACCGATGGCTACAGACTAATGAAAGTCTTACATCAGTCACTTTGAGATTACTCTGCTGGCGGGCTACCTCTGAGACCTACATCATGGACGGGATCTGTGATTTCATCATTTCAGCCGCCACTGACAACCTACAGATGTGACAACATACTCACGCCCTCAACCACCAAGCCAAAGACGCACCCTCAGACAAAAGACCATTTGAGCTTTACATAGCAGCATGCGCTGAAACACATACTGTACACACACTATGCCGTATTATGCACAGGTTCATATGTTTATCTGGTATTATTTGCAGCGAAGTGACAATAAAGTAGTATCTTGATCATAAATCTTCTTTTTAGGATGGCTCATTTTGGTACTTTACAGTAATTTGAGACCCCAAATGGTTTATTTTCAAGATCCTCTACTTGGTGTGCTTTGAATGAAGATGCATGGAAGGAGATCGTTTTAGGTAAGTTTATGTTTTAGGCTTGGTTTTGAATAAATGAATTGTTATCCACCAGAGCCCCTTCCCATGACATTTCAGTCTCACCACAATTAACAGCGATGAGGGCTATATATGACAGACTATATGTAGACACGACAAATTATAATTCAGTATGTAAAAAGAGGCTCAAAATATTGCAGTGATGTGATTATTATCTGTTACGTTCTGATATTTCATTCAATGAAGTCAAGGGCATCCAGAACTGTTTGGGCTTCTTTTGTGTTCTACAGAAGGAGGTAAGCTGTACAGGTTTGAAATAAAATGGAGAACAGAATTTCTATTTTAGGTGAATTATCCCTTTAAGATTATAGATTATGTTTTAAAATGCTATCTGCTATAAGTTTATTATCCACACTGAAATGTCAGGAAAAGCTAAATTCACCTTCCTGCATATGTGTAAAACCTGATAAAAAAGTATAAGATTATGAAGCTATCAATTCTTCTGGCAGGATTATGTTATCTTTTCATCTTTACAGGAATGTGATATGAAGAGTGGACAGATTTACATATGTGACCCAGGACCACAAAAACAGTCGTAAGGGTCAATTTGTTTGAACTAGAGCACCTGAAAGTTTTCCATTGATGTATGATTTATTATGATAGGACAATATTTGGCAGAAATACAACTATTTCCAACTATATTGTCCAAATATGTTGTCCAAATGAAGTCCTTATCAATGTATTTAACAAATAAAAATGAATTGTTTTAATATATATTTTACAAAATATCTTCATGAACGAAGATCTCATCTTTACTTAATATCCTAATTATTTCCATGTAATGTATTGCTGGCTATTGCTTGCAACAAATATACCTGTGCTACTCATGACTGTTTTTTTAGCGTTAATATGAAAGTGAATAGCACACACACAATACAAAACTATATAGATAATACGGTATCTGCACGACTAAACATGCATCATCTTTTTTACTACCTCCATTGTCACAGTCCGCAGTATAGCATTAAAACTACATTTTCTAAATGTATTTTTTGAAGACCATTTTTAAAGTCTTGGTGTGGACAAAAGGCCAAAACGAAGAGAAAATGTTAGTGTATGAACAATGCCAAGTCAATGTGAGATTCTAAACTCACTGCAAATGTTTATTTCTTGTTGCATTTGCTACCATTTTAGTCATAGACTGGAGCACTGGTGCTACTTTTACAATAACAAAAGTAGACAGCATACCTAAGACTGACATTACAAATAGTGTGAGTGATCGCTGTACTCTAAGCATTTCTGCATGAATCATATGGTTTGGGCTTTCAAACTGAAACCTAACCAAGATGTTTGAGGAACAAATTACATTTTAACATGATCAGAGATGGGATGCTCATCTGAAAGCTATACAGTACATGCATTGTGTCTTTCTGGCGCCAAGTGATCTTCAAATAAGTGATAGAGAAGAATGTTGAGTCTTTAATGATGGGTGGTGTCCACTACAACTGCTGGCAACATTTCTGCGTCAAGAACTTTTCTGAGGTCATTCTGTTCTCTGCCCATTTAGCCACTATCCCATAGGGTTATCTTTAGCAAAGTACATTTTGTAACAGTTCATATTGACTCCCTTGATTAATGTTTTACCTTAATATTTAATTATGTATTTAATTGAAGTTTATGTAAAAATAGACTAGGTTATGGACTAGCATTTTCTGTTTTCTTTGATTAAACTAAAGAAAAAATGTAAAAAAAAAATAATAAAGTAAAACGTTTTAAATGCGAATGGAAACAATTCAGCAGTTTTGTTCGCTATTATGAGTCATTACAGGAAAATATATTCACCCCATATAACTTCAGGCAAGCTGAGGCAGTTTTGTAGTGGTTTTATGTTTGATCTCTACTTTTGAATTAAAAAAATAAAAAAACAATAACGCTTCAGCTTCTCTCTAATTGGGTTTGGCTGCTTTTCTTAAACAAAGAATCTGTGCACTTCTAATGGTAAACAGAATGATGTCAAATATGGATGCACTTAACTACCTCATGATAGTCTGTTTCTGTGAATAACAAATTCTGATGAAGTCTGTGTGTGAGCTACTTTCAGAGACCTCGTTCTTACAAATATCCTCCTAACGACTCCAAGTTTATGACGGGACGCTGAAAACTTGCTTTTGGTGATGTGTGAAATGAGCTGTCAAAAAACAAATGGAGAATTACTGATTACAGATTACTGAATTGGCCACAATGCTGTTATTACAGCTGCCAATGTAACTTAGTACAGTTATTAATAATAAAAAGATTTTTAAAAATACATAAAACTGTTCTTCATACATAGTTGCTCAAAACCTTTATTTTTGTATAATATTTAACTGTTTTTCAATCTATATTTAGAAGTGCACTAAAAAAAACAAACCTCCAGCTCATTAGCCTGAAAGATTATTTCAGGTTTTCATGATTTGTAAAACATGTTTTGGTGCTTTATTTCCATCACCAGTTAATAGACTCGAGGGTAATGAATAGACTTTCCCACATTAGCCTTGTGTCTGTAAGTTCATTCAAAGGATGTTTCTTCATTCTGTCACTACAGGATGTAATTCATTTATTTTAGATATGATGGGGGAGACTGAGGAGCACTTTATCAATGGAGGTCTGCACTTATCAATGACGTGAGACAGACTAATTGTTGTGGGGTTTGTATATACGTGACTCTGCCAGGAACAACTGTTCTGTGTTTTTTTAAAGGCATTAGTTTATTTACATATGTAAGATATGCAACTGCTACTTCAATTTCATTCAGTGATTTTCATTTAACATGTTTGATTTGCAACAATTTATTTTCTTAAGTAGTTTTGAGTTGGTTAAATATATAGAAGCCCATTTCCACCACAAAATAAAAAAATAATTATTAAAAAAGTTAATTGCAACTTTTTATCTCACAATTTAAGCATTTTTATAGCAATTCTAAATGTATATCTCACAATTCAGACAGAAATGTGAGTTTATATATTACAATTGCAAGATACAAACTCAAAAAGCCACAGTTGTGAAATTTAAAAAAATCATAATAGCTTTTTTCACTCTGTGGGAGAAATCAATTCTGAGATGCAAACTAGGAATCACAAGAGAAAATAGATTCCTGAGTTTAAATCTCACTTAACCAATTTTTTTCTTATCTCGCAAAATGTTTTATTTATATGTAGTTTATCATATCCATGTAATTGTAACATTTAATTTATGAATACATCTTATATAAGGCTGTATTTTTACAAAATGAAAAGGACAACAAAGAAAACAAACAAGGTTCTTTTAAGGTGAACCCTCTGAGGTTCTGTTAGGTCATCAGTCACAGGAAGTTCAAGACGTTCACTAGCAGCACAAATAAAACGAATCAGTGACTATTATTCATATCAAGCATATGGTGTACTAAACTACGGTCAGTGTATGCAGAATGCAGCTGCGAGACGTTTCTCGTAACTGATGTCATTTGATTGTATAACCTCTTTTTTTAAGACTCTCGCTTTTAGATTCTCCCCACCAACATACAATATTTACTGCTTGTTGGTTTTAACAAAGTCCAGTTCTGATATTTTAGATTTATGCTGCATGTGACACTTTGGAGAGAACCGTCTGAACTCTCTGATGTCTAGATGCTGGGTGACATTGATAAAATGATCGCCAGACAGCCAAACGGAACACTGGATCAGGCAGCTTTGCTTGCTTTCCCTGCAGACAGTGACTGACACTGAAATTAGGAACAGATGGATGCAGCTGCTGAACTTGACATGTGGGAAGTCAGAACAAAGACATAACCATGAGAATGTGTGTGTGTGTTAGACCTCCAGACTTTAAAGATGTCATTTCATTTATCATATTTTTCCTGAGGTCCACTGATGTTTAATAAATCATAAAAACATTTGACTTTTGCTATCTTTGACACTTATATTTACACTTAACCTTTAAAAACTGATGTGGAAACAGAATTTGACCCCATTGATTTTCATTCTATGGGCATAAAACCATACTGTTTCAAAATGACACGAGGGTGAGTTAATGATGACAGACTTTTCATTTTTGGATGAAATATTACTTTAGGCTTTCCATTATTTCCAGGTTTAAATGAAAAACAATGCGGTCTCAGACTTTTGGATCCCCTGTAAGAGAAAACAGTCAGACCCTTAGATACTTTATTGCTCTTTTCAAATAATAGCATGTTAGTTTAGGGTGGTTTTACATTGAGTTGTGTGAGGTTAGGTCATCAAGCTCCCAGACTTCAAGACTCAATTAAAATGAACATTTCTGTTCTTTTTATTTGTATTGTCCATACTGTGAGGGAGAGTGTATGCGGAAGGCAGCTGCTGGATGTTTCTTGTAACTGAAGTCATTTGATTGTGTGACCTCTGCCAGAAAATATTTTTTAAACTTGTCAGATTCTCTCCAACAACATACAAGTTTTGTCCTACTTGTCAGTTCGAACATCCAGTTCTGAGACAAAGAAAAGGCATTGTGAACTTTGGAAAGAAGCTACGAATACACAATGTAAAATGTCTTTTTCAAAGATATGAAGATATGTTTTTTCAAGGTGTTCTGCTGCTGCACAAATATACAGTGGTAGCTGGGGAAGGTGGAGGGGTTTCTCTCTAGTGAATGCTAACATATTCATATGCAACAATCAGCTTGTGCAAAGTAGTTTAATGCTGTGAATTCGATTTTCATTAAGGACCCATCAGTCTGCGCCAAATAGAGTATATATATATATAAATAGAGTATATATATATATATAGACACACAGTACTGTGCGGAAGTCTTAGGCCACTATATTTTTACCAACATAAAAAACAAAAAAAAATGTTTTAAGTTGGTTATTTCTATTTTTGCGTGTCAGAAGGAAATATCAGTTTACATTTGCAAACATTATTTTTGTCATTAATTGTAATAATGCAGTGAGGTTATTGTCTGCACAAGGAGTCTGACAACAGCCAGTG
>JAUMHP010000063.1:15321155-15382434 GCA_032361065.1 Enteromius trimaculatus
TATATATATATGCATTATATAAATATTTGATAGTCGGGATGGAAATGAAATGATTGAATAATGCGGTTCCAGCCATGGCTGATCATGCATTAGTGTTCCTCCTGAAATTTGTTTTTAACATCACAAGTCTGATTTACCTAACTTTTTTTTTTTTTTTTTAAAAGAGTGCTATGATCAACTAAATGAGGAATGCCATTATCCTCCTTAGATTTGAGCTTTCTTTCTACACTATGAATGGAAATGTACTACAATGGCAAAAGCTGTTTTGAATCACTTTTATGCTTTTCTAATGTCAAAAAGTCTTGTGTGGGGCCCAGGAATATTACCTTATCCGCATACCACAAAGGTCAAAAACCATGTTCTCTTTAGGAAATGCAATGTCTTTTAATGTCATTTTTAATCCTTTCCCCAACTAAACTAAGAGACTAAAAATGATTTAGAACACTTTAAAGAGCTATACAGGGGCTTAACAGGTTTTTTTTTTTACAGAAACAGTGCTATAGCACCTCAACCGCCCCAAAGAACGTCCATTTGCATGTGTGTGTGTGTGTGTGTGGTAACAATAAAATGTATAAATAATAAATAATGACATATATATGTTTACATACATTGGATAGACAGACATAGATATTCGTAAAGCAATTAACATTTAAGATCCATTTATTCTTCAAACTATAAATAACAAAGAACTGAAATTGATCATAGAACTGAACTCTTTGACACTGAATGAGTGCAGCTGAATGCTGGTATGCATCTGACATGAATACCATGATTTCAACTAAATAGGACAGGAAGTAGAGGGGATTTTTGCACTGGAGCTTCAAAGTTTGAGAAGGAGAGAGGAGTAAGTCTGTCTTACGTTTGTGTTATAGACTGGATATTTTTTAGGGGGTTGTGCAGGCGGTGGGAGAAAAAAGGAAATGAAGCTGAGAGGTGCTTCCCATTCAGACTGTTAGTAATGCAGAATTGCAGCACCTTCTGTGCCCAGGGACCCAGGGCCAGAGCTCCTCCTATTCTCTCACTCTCTCTGTCTTGCTAACTTTCTCTCTTTGACTCTTTTTGTTTTAAACAGAGTCAGAAAGTTCCAGCTCAGATTTATTTAATAATGCTATTGTTCATCGTAAATACAGTAACTTTCTTTAGCGTTTTGTCTGTCTTCAGGCATGATTTGGTTTCTGTGCGGAAGAAAAAGGAAATCAACAACTGGATGGCATTTAGATGCATTCAGCATCTTGAGCCACAAGTGTGACCAATCATCTTGACTCCTTTGTGTCTCATACTGCATATAATTGGAAAATGCTGAACAGCTGTTCCCTTATTGGTTAATTAACCCTTTAAAGGATTGGTGCATGCAAGAAAATGCAAATTTACAGTGTCACAGATTTATTATGAGCTGGTAAGTGATATATAATCTGCATCTAGAAGATTAAAGCCCTGCTAAAAATGAACTGTCATGCAATTTCTGTGTAGCTACATGAGTTTTCTGCATTGTGCTGAAAGATGTTTCATTCATTTTGTAGTGTATGAGAAGTTCGAATCAGGATTTATTCAAAAAGTTTTAAAATAAAGTTTTATAGTTTTATTAATTCTAGTATTTTAATTTATTATGTCTCATGGTTTCAGAATAAAATAGGCTATATTTCATTTATAACCGAAATACAATTTTCATTTACATTAAACTAATTTTAATCTCCAATTTCTTATCTGAAAGGTTTATTCACACTTAAAATGATAAGTAAGTCACAGTTTCCAACATATTGGTGAAAAATTGGTTCAATCCAAATTCATTAATGCAAATAAGATTATGAATTGTTCTAGTTTAACAAGTAAATACGATTCAGTCTGATTCGTGAAGATGTCAACAGTTTTGTTAAACTGTTTGATTCTGATAAAGCTACTCAGCAGACTACTTTTTTGTGACTGTTCAAAAAGATAATTCTTTCCCACTGAGAATATCTTGAAAAGATCCGTTTTACAATCCAACATTATTAAAAGTGTTCCTTATGAGACACTTTGGTGTTCAGCTTTATAGCACACTCTGTGATTTTGACAGATGGATATCAGTCTATTTGTCTGTGCTTTGGTATGATTCCTCTTTCTCTGCTCTGACGCTCATCTCCAACATCATAATGGAACATTCCACCTCCTGTGGGTTCTTCACAACTTACGTAACCTGCTATCAAATAAGCACAGATACCACACATTCTGAAGGTAGAATGATGGTAATAAAACAGGTTAAAAAGAGTCTGTATTGCATAACCCCAGCAAACTGTTGTTTGTGAAGAAAATCTGTGAGGATATAAACTGAATTATGCAAAAAAAAAAAAAAAGCTTTAAATGAAAGATGATGTATAAAAACAGGTGAAGATGTACATATGTTACAAATTGATTTAAGCAACTGTCAAGCTAAAGATTAGGTACAAAGGTTAGGTGGCCTCTTGGGTGCACAAGAATGGACTAACATGAAGATACTGCAGAAATCTCCACAGAGATGACAGAATTATCATGACAGGCCTCCGAAATATTATGGGACTGGAGATTAATCTGAGGGAAATCCTGTCCATGTCACACTAACCCAGTTTTGATGCGCACTCATTCAGTGTATGGAAACTGGTAGAACTAATGTCAACATCCCAAGTGATATTCAATATGTTCAGCTGTGATGTGTTTTGATAGCGTGCATGTTTGCTCAGCTCTGGATGAAATATCACTCTCCGGGGCTTGAATGGAACCACATGAGACTAACAGACTCTTACTATTAAATGGCAAAATAAGCATTTTGTATTCGCCAAGTGGTACTTTCAGAAGAAATCTTTTGAAAGATGGCACAATATCTAAGACAAACCAATTTTCTCAAATGATTAAGTCTCGTCACGCAATATCTTTGCTTGTGCACTGAATTACCATTGTGACATGGAGAGTTATGTTTGTCTTCTCAAACTTAGAAACTTATTGGTAGTTTATGAACATACTGTATCAAGTCATCCTTGGTTTGTCTTTCTTTTTGGGTTCTTGCTAAACAACATTTTGTTGCATGATGTAGTTTAGCCCCATTGTTTAAAACCATGCAAACCTCTAAATTGAATTCCTGGAATCTTTAAACTAGTGAAATATATGAGATATTTCTGTTAACACACACAGGAATCTGCACAAAAACCGGATTTTCTCCAGACTTTCCATAAATTATCACCTTTTAAATATTATTTCCAAAGTGTGCACCCAGAATGGCAAAAATCTGTATGTGAACTAATACAAAGACTATTCATATTCATAATTTATTAATTAAAAAATATGCACTATGTACAATTTTACATTGGACTGGTATTCCTGTATTTTTATTGTCTGAATTTAATTAATATATTTGCATAATTGATTTGCGATTCTTTGATTTCACTTTTGCTCAATTTCATTATTTATTTTTATTTATTTATTTCCAAAAAGAAAATCTAGGAGGTGGAACACTCATATTACACTTTCAATAACTAATCTTTACTGTTCTGATTATAAAGCAGAGTTTTGTATGTATAGAGGTATGATTTTACCTGAAACTAGGCACATCTTAAAGTCGCTTTTTTACCGCTTGAGCGGGATTTCTTTTACTGGCAGTGTGAAGTACAAAATCCGGAGTGGATCACAGTCAGCTGTTAGACAACGCTTTAAAGATTGATCCCTTTGTGCCCGCACCACTCATATGTGCTTTTCCATAACAGCTTTTAATGTTATTTTATTTTCGAACTGTTTTTGTTGGTCGTGTTTATTACACAAGGGGACACCACTAATCAATTCCAAGCAACTTCTAAAAGTTGTTGTTTTTTACAAACACTATGTTGCTGAACTGCAGAATGTTGCTTGGTTCTAAAACAACGAAATTTCATACAAATCTACAAACCTTAGCTAGAAATGTTAGTAATTGTAAATACTGTTAAATGTATGTAGCCTAAACAAACATTTGCTTAGAAAAGTGTTTGTATAATAACTTACATTGTATTTGACAGTAATGGTTGTATTGTCGAGTCTCTCGAGCATCTGTCGCATCTTGCGCGAGCATGTTTCTCTCAGTGTTCCTCCTCCCAGAGATTTTGGCTCGGAATTTGGACGCGAAGACGTCACTGCAGAGGAGGACAGGAGGTTTCACTGCATTGGTAGGCTACCGGCATGACATTATAGGATGGGAATCATATAATTGCAGCCCCCTCAGCAGGTCCGGGTTTATATCCGAACCTGACTGACATGGTTTGGACTGAACCGTATAAAGGGCATCAGTCCAGTAGTTCTCAGGCCACTGAACAGTAACCCGGAGCCGTGTGGATGTTATAGGCACTGTGGATTTTAGTATTTGTCCAGAAGACCTTTTTGTCTCAACTTTTTTTTGCTTGTAGGACATATTGTAGGACTTTTTGCTGTTTCAGTTGGATTGCACATTACAACAGGTTAGTCTTGAGAGTATTTTTATACTATTTGACGCCCTAGAGTTGAGTAGCTAATTTCACATTGAAAATAATGATATTTTGTGCTTGTGCTGTGCTTGAAAGACTGTCACAGATGTCTTTATTTTGTTAGACTGCTGCAGTTAAACGATTTTAAAGACCTGTTACTGCACCCAGCAAGTGTTAGGGATGTCATCTAATAAAATGCATAAACCATTTTTAAAGCCTAATTGTACATAAATGACATATAGTAGTCTATATTTACTGACATTAATTTACTTAATTTGTAAATGTCATTGGTATATCTTTAAACAGTTGTGAATTATAAATCAAAGTTCAGAATGTCTTGCTTTTATGTGAACTTTTACACAGCTGGTATAAAAAGTCGCATGACCATGACTGTTTAATTAGCCTGTATATTTTGCCCCTTTGAAAGAAGCCAGATCTCCTTAAAATGCTGTTAATTAAGATACATAAAACAATTAAATAGTCTATTTTTAAAACCTTAAAATTGGTCTGTGATGTAGAGCCAAAGAATGTGTAAAAACAGGAAACCCCCAAGCCCCTATTTCTAGAAGTGATACACTAAATCCTATTTTATTTTAATAATTGTTGCAAATGTTTTTATTGCCCAACTGAGCATTTTCTCTCTATATGAAGCATTGGTTAAAACATGCAATATGTTTCATGTAACTATGAAATGAGTATTTGGGAATAAATGAGTTGATAAGATTTTATGTTTTTATATAATGTATGTGTATTTTAAAGGAGCATGATACTCAGGAGAAATTTCTACTTGCTGCCTTTGCTGTTACTATGCATCAGAGCACTACCTCAAGGTAAATCCATGATCCACCTGTTCCTAAATTGTTTATAAATAAAGAAGATTTGACATATTTCCTGTCTTGCTATTGAGGTTTTCTTGCACATACCTATTTCTGAAATTGAGATATCCATATTACACAACTTGCCCATTATTCCCTGTGCCTCAAAGCACATCTGTGTTTGATTCATTAACTGAGTCTCTATGTGGTATTCAATTCAAAACAGCTTTCAAATAGTTTTGACTTGAGATTATGTAATATTTTCTTTAAAATTTTAATGGGCTTATCTAATCGCATAAAATCTATCTTGTGTTCTCACAAAATCATCTGTACTATGCTGAAATGCTTATGTTGAATCATTTAAAGATGGCCATGTGGAGGATGAATCCATCTTCGACCTTTTCAAAGTCAGCAGCATCAGCAGAAAGACGATTGGTGCCAAGCTCTTCAAAGGCCACGACTGGGACTCGCCTGCATACCGCTTCATCCGCTTTGATCACATCCCTGCTGTGAGCACCCCAGTCTTCCATCAGATCCTAAAGCAGGTCCAGAACAATGAGGGCTTTGTGTTCGTGGCCACCATACGACAGGACAAGGGCTCCAGGGGAACCCTGATTGGTCTGGAGGGCCCTAGTGGAAGACGTGAGTTTGAGATTGTGTCCAATGGGCGCGCCAACACGTTGGATCTGCTCTACATGGTCGGAGGAACTCAGAATGTGGTGTCCTTTGAGGATGTGGACTTGTCTGATTCGCAGTGGAAGAACATTACGCTGCACATTCACGGAGAGAATGCTCACCTGTACGTAGGCTGTAGCCTCATTGACAGCGTGATCCTGGATGAGCCTTTCTATGAGCATCTGAGGCAGGAGGGCGTTCAGATGTTTGTGGCCAAGGGATCTATCAGGGAAAACCACTTCAGGGTAACAGCAGTTCTTCTCTATAAATATCATCTGAACTTTATTCAATTCTGGAATTACTGCATAATGATTTTTCTGTGCTGTGAAATAAAGAAAATCCCATTTCAAGTATTAAGAAATTCAATACTGTTTTTTAAATAAAATGATAAAATTATCTATCTATCTATTTGTCTATCTATATAGAAAGGCAAAAATATTATTACATTTTATTATATATATTTTATTATAAAAATGTATATTTTTTTGTTCTTGATACAGATAGGTAGATAAATATTTTATAGGATTATTGTTCTTTATTAATATGGACTATATTAATACAATCCCACCACAGTTGTGGTAGTTTAAATTTGGTTGAAGAAAATGATCATAAATTTTCTTCTTTCTATAATTAACCGGTTATGATCTCTGTCATCTTACAGGGTTTACTACAGAATGTACAGCTCCTTTTTGACACACCAATAGAGGACATCCTAAGAAACAAAGGTTGTGCGATCGCCAAACCTGGTAAGAATGAATTCATATTTCGTAAAGATGAAAACTTTAAAGGTCATGGAAAACCACAGAAAGTTCTTGAAGCATGTTCACTTTAAGAGTCTGCTTTTATGACCTTTGGCTTATTAATGCTGGAATAGTGCTTTATGGCTCAGATTAGGCTCTCCTGATGCTTGAACGTCTGAATGTTCTAGGTTTCAGAAGCTCTATTGGATTCATTCTGTGCAGTTCATGATCAAATTTGTTTTAAGAGGGTTGGTATGTTTTCCGTTGGATTCAGTTTTCATTTTAAGCTTTTCTGGCTTTCACCTAAGTGGGTCACGAAATCTGCAGATCAGAGCTGTGGAAATTTCTGACCATATTACATCATGTTTACGGGAAACGCTCGTGTTAGTGTGGTGGTATAAGGGTCAACCAGTTTGCACTTGCCATAAAGAGGATAAAGATTGTCATATTAATATACATTGGCAGGGTGTTCTTTAAGAGAAGGTGGAAAAATGGAATAAGTACATACTCATAATTTTATACACACACTGGTAAGATCACAAACTGGCAGGTTTGACTGAAAGCTTTGGTTTCCAAGACTCAGCACTCTTTGGACCAGTTTTTGAAACATTCACTTGCCCTTTGTGGATCAGAGTTATATTGCCAGTGACAATCTTACTTTTTTTGTTCCTGTATATCCTCTTTTATACCTTGCAAACAGCTTTGGAATCATTTGGATTTCTATGAGAGACTGTGTTCTTGCTTCAATTTCTGCAGATGAATCACAGCAATAATGTTATCTAACGGCTGTTTTGCTGAATTTACAAAAATGACTTTTGATAATCCTAGAAGCGAAGCGTTAAACTACAGACCAGTCCATAATGTTTTGCATCAGAATCCAGAAAGCAAAAAATAAATTAATTAATTGCATTTGAATGGACAATATAAATGGTTTGTTTCCACCAAATACAAAAAAAGTATCTTTTAAATGCATATTATAATTAAAAATATTTTTTATGTACACCCTTGCCAGATTACGGTTTAATGCAGAGAGGACTTTTGAGGCTATTATAAACTCATCCCTAGTGCTGGCTGACTTTGTGCTGGAATAAGTAGTTTTAAACCATGACAAAACTAAGCCTTGTGTGAGATGTGAGGGTGTGAGTGTTTCTCTAGCACTGCTGCTTCAGTTCCTTTTAATTATAATTGAATAAGTATGCATAGGATATGTGCAGTCAAAAAGGCTTCCATTTCCATTGCCAACACGGAAACATGCCAGCTGCTGAATGTTAGGATGCCAGTACAGAGGTCTCTATAAACTCCCTAGTGCCCCAGTTTAGGAGTGCCACGTATTGCTAAATAAAAGTTAAAGTGAACTGCACAAAAGCCTGCCTAGAAAGTCGCTGAAACAGACATGTGCACACACACTCATTTTCCCAGCGTTGACTGAAACCCTCAAGAGATTTGAACGAGTTCAACAGTCTCTAAAAAGCTGCTAACCCTGCATGAGTCTCAAAGGAACCTCTGGAGGTAACAACATGGCTCTTGATTTATTGTCTCCTGTCCTCCATTAATCTGGAGAAAATTTACGCAAATGACCCCAAAATGGCTGCAGATATCTAATGGGAGTTTTGGCATTATGGACAGCATTCCTCTGCTGTTGCGTATCCCCAACCCCACCACCTTCCTCCTTTTCCAAGACTGGCTTTGAAAAATCACTATCTTTCTTTAAATGTTACTTCAGGGTAGCTTCTGCGCATTTATTATACTTATGTCAGAAATATACTGAAAGAATGATATATTGAAGCGTGTGGGGTGTGGAATATCCTACAAATCTGTTAAGTGTTTTATAATCTGTTCACCGCTATAAAATCTCAAACATAGCTGCTGTATTTTGATTATTCATTGTAAATGCTTATGGGGCCACTTTAAAGTTGTATTCAATTGCATGTATTATTTCAAGTTGAAGCCCTTGTACTTCCTAAAAGTAAAATACAATTTAAACAATTACTTTTTTGACTATGCATTCTCTTTTAGAGGAAGTTAACGTGGTTAATGAAAGTACAGAGACTGTCTCTGTTGGCACCGCCATCTCCACCAACTTCATCGGGCAGAAGGAGAAAATGGCATCGGATGTGTGCGAGCGTTCCTGTGAGGAAATCACCAACATGGTCCAGGAGCTCAAAGGTCTCCGTATTATTGTGGGCAATCTCATTGATGGCTTGCAGAAAGTGGTAAATGTCTTTAACCTAATTAATGTGTTTCGTTTGAATAAGTATCTGAAATGGAGAAAAACACAAAGTTAAATTTTGAGTTTTTCCCATATGGCAGTGAATTGGGGATGAGGCTTTTTCAAGCATCAAAAAGGTCAAAAGAACCATAAAAGTCTCATAAAAGCAGTCCATACGACTTGTACACTATACTCCAAATCTTCTGAAGTCATACAATACCTTTGTGTGAGAAAAACACCTCTAAAACCTAAATTGTAATTGCATGGCAAAGAGTGACCTTTACATTTCTCTCTGTGTCCCAAAAGAAAGTAAGGCAATCTGAGCATACGTTATTATATATACCTATTTTTCATTTATTCATATTTATTCAAGTGATATTGAACAACATACGGGTGAATGAAATTGTTATGTTTTTTTTATCTGAAATGTACACATTATTTCATAAAGCCCCAATGTTTAGGTTGGTGGCCAATCTGTAATTAGGAGAATTTTATTACAGATTAAATATCTGACCGTGCAAGCAAAAAATCTTTTAGTCTAAACAGAACCATTAAAGGAAAACAGGGCTAAAGAGGCAGTGGAAAACGTGAAGATGTGGGCTGGGGTTTTATGGTTTGTTTTAGAGGGAGATAGGAAGTGTGAATAGGAACCGAGTCGTGTCTGGCAGTGTTTAAACAGACCCTTTATCCTCCACTGGGAGCTTCTCAGCGATGAGGGAGTCTGGGCATAATCTCTGGGAAATCCAGCCGCTGGATGCTCCGGGTCCCAGAGGCTCTTCCAGACCATGTGGTGTTCTGTTTCACAGCCTAACACTCGTGACTGCTACCTATGCATTTTCTTCTCACTCACAAACGCCCAAATGAATTCATCAGCACACACTGAATTTGGTTGTGTTTTTAGTGTGTGTTATTGTATGTACTTAGTGTGGTTCAGAAGTTAATAACCTTTTCCCCCCCTTTTGCATTCTTCATGTTAGTTTTTTCCCTTCCCTCAAACTCCTGTTCTGTCTCTTTCCTCTTTCCCAACTTTTTAGTCGTAGCTACAAATGCATGATAGTTTTTGCTAACGCATCTCGGGACTGCAAAGTTCTAGTTTAGGTGTTCCTTATTCATTTATTTTTAAAAAAGAAAGAAAGAAAAACAGAAAAAGGAAACTGACGAAGATTAACAATTCACAAATCTTAAAAGAGAATCCATTAAAACATTAAATAAGTAAAAAAATAAGATGCATTGCAAATTTAGAATAAAGAAATATATTACATTTTAAAATATATTACATAGAAAACTTCTAGTATAGTATTCAATAGTATTATAATACTACTGTTAACAGTATAATAGACTTTTTTTTTAAAATCTTACTAAACCCAAGCATTTGAACAGTAGTGTGCATGGAAATCTTTAATTTCAGTTATAAAAAAACATATGTCCAAATGATTCCAAAGCTGTTTGCAAGGTATAAAAGAGGATATACAGGAACAAAAAAAGTAAGATTGTCACTGGCAATCTTTTCATTTTCAACAGGTTAACACTAGAAATCAACCTAAGCATGGCAATTTGATTACAGAAAATGCAAAGTTATTTCAGGTGAAGAGGTCACAAAGAAAAAATCAACCCAGATTTCTTTTTTAGGGTCATAAATCCCTTCTATATAGAAGTGTGCTCATTCCGTTTCAGTTTAAATCTCTTCTATTTATATGCATGTGGAAGACATTGACAGAAATATTGCCTCCTCTTGACCATTTGTCTATCTGTCTTCCTGTGCGTCTGTCGGTTAGACTGAGGAGAACACCGTGATGAAGGAGGTGCTGGGGAACATGAAGAACATCAAAGACAAGCGCATGTGCTGGCAAGACGGCCGTCTCTTTGAGGATAAGGAGGATTGGGTTGTGGACAGCTGCACCAAGTGTACCTGTCAGGTGGGAAGAAATGTGACGTTTGATGAATGGGTTAGAAAGAGCGAATGGCAGTCTGACTCTGTATGCTTTACGGATTTATATTGCAGGAATCAAAGATTGTATGCCATCAGATCACATGTCCTCCAGTATCCTGTGCCAGCCCCACTTTCCTAGATGGTGAATGTTGTCCAGTGTGTCTGCGTGAGTAACGTTTCTGACACATTTCTGATATTCACAGTCTCATCTTCATATCATGTCTACAAGGTATGCACATTCAATCTAGAGATGCGCTGTCTAAAATAAAATTATTTTCATTGATAAATTTGTGAGAATTGTAATTTAAACAAATGCTTTTCTTCAAATGTCAGCATATTATTATGATTTATGGATCGTGTGATGTTGGAGCCTGGAGCAATAACTGCAAAAAAAAGTATTTTTGTCATCACAGGAATTAATGAAATTTTAAAATAGAAAATGAAAATTAATATTGCTGTTTTTACTGAACGTAAAAACATGAAAAAATCTCAAACCTTTGAACAGAAGCTTATACAGGCTAGCTTTGCAGAGAAGCTTTGTGTTTGCCAACCACACATTTTTATTATCCATGAGTAACAAGCATTACTGTACGTTCCCATGCTCTGAAGTGGGTTAAGAAAGATGATGTCATGTATAACTTAAGCTCCAAAACATCAGAAGCAAAAAACATTGTTGCCTTTGCTTTTTAAATATACTAGCAACAAGGAGTACCATAATGGGTGTGGTGGGGTTAGAACGAGGTGAATTGTGCCTAAAGTTAGCAGTGCTAATTGTACTTGTATGTTTATGCGTGTACAGCTAAAGACAGCGAAGATGGCTGGTCACCTTGGTCTGAATGGACGGAGTGTACCGTTACATGTGGAACAGGCACCCAGCAAAGAGGCAGGTCGTGTGATGCCACAAGTAACCCCTGCAGTGGCCCCTCCATTCAAACCCGTAGATGCAACTTGGGAAAATGCGACAGTCGTGGTGAGACAGCCATTCTTGGTTTGACTGTTATAAACTGCACACTTTCTTTGAACACCTGTTCTTTGGACATTTTGGACACCATTTTGCTGTCTGTTTTGTCCATAAAGTCTAAAGCCTTGGAAGAAAACCACATAACAGCATTTTAAGTGGTATTGGATTGAATCCTGTTGCTTGTGGCTTTAAGAAATGTGGTAGGTCACACTATAACTGCAAGCGCACAGTTTGTTCTCTCACCAATTAGTTTCTGGTGTATCAGCACATTAGAGATAACTGATAAGTAAAGGTAATGCACTCATCTGTCACGTCTACACACAGACCAGAGCGAAAGAGTTTGCGTTCTAAACCAAGTAGAAAGAAAGATCTGAAATGCAGCTGTCACAATATCTAAACAGCTGTAAAAAATAATGGAAATGGAAGAAAAAGAACTTTGGTTCTCGGTTTAGTTCCAGCCAAAATCTCTAAATCTTTATGGGTAAAAATACTTATTTTGGCTGTTGTTTTTGTTCTTTTGAATTTGTTTGGAGTTTTTGGAGGAATAGTTCATCCAAATTGAAAATTCTGTGATTTACTTGTTTCGTTCCATACTTGAATGACTTTTCCATGGATGATAAATGAAGAATGTGCTGGTTGCTCTTTTAATGCAGTTACAGTGAGTGAGGTCTGATGCTTTTAAGCTTCAAAACGATGCAAAAGCTCAATAAAAGTGTCACAAACAACGCTGAGTGGCGCTAAAAGCACATTTAGTTTTATCTGAAACACATGGGAAACAGTTGGTTGTTGAAAGTATCATAACATAGCAGTTTGGAAATGAACCACATGAAAATAAAGCTTTATACATCGATAATCCACACCTTTAATCATTATTTGTATAAATAGAAAAAAAAGTTGTTGAAGTCCTACTGATGGTAATTTCAGCTGGAAACTGCAGTGAATTGCATGTAAAGGTAATGTACAGTAGATTGAGGCACGTTTATGACCCTTCGTTGGTCACAAAGGTACAGTAGTTAAACAATTTGTACATAATAGTGTGCATTTTCTAAAAATCACTCAATACCTTTGTATGTGGATTTGAAAACTATACAGTGCATAAAGTGTATGGATCACTTTCATGATGCTTGTTTTATGGTCCTTTTTGTCCTTTATAAGAGAGCAACCAGTACAATTATCACACGTTTTCCTTTTATGTTCTTCACAAGACGTAAATTCATATGGGTTTGGAACAGCTGACAATACTGACAAAGTTTACATTTTTTGGTCAACTAATCCTTTAAAGTGGGTCATATCAACCAAAAATGCAGATGATTTCAAAAAAGGCCTTTGCAACTGTAAAGACCCCAGAAACCCCTGCCCAACCATTTGCATTGGCAGTAGACTGAACGATACACAAGAGGGAAGCAGTACTCCTACTATGCCTAGCACCCACTTACCTATATTTCATCAAATCAGTTGTCACCACTGATTGAATGTTACATCATTCAACTGATTTGACAAACTGTGATTTTAAGCCATTCCATTCCTGATCTGATTTTGTGGCAGTTGGATAATTCTGTAACAACATGGGTGTTTTCTTTCATCATCTGTTGTAAATATTTAGGGAGCGTGTACTAATAGATAAACTCCTTTCCATCAGTGAGGGAACAAGCTGGTATTCATTGCTTATGCTCAGTGAGGTTTTAATGAGCGGCATATGGCTCTTTGTGGTGTACCAATGCTAACTCTGGCTTACGGCGGACTCATATGTTTTTTTATAACTGACAAATGTTACAAGCTGGTATGTTGGACAGCAATGGACAAACTGGCCTTTGTTACAATTACAACTCAACGATATCCATTAGTATTCATAGCTTAACGTTTTTTTGATTTATATAAAATGAATCACATCTTACTCCTCCTCATATAGTTGGTCTGTATGCTCATACCCATGTTGTTGTGGGTAACAGAACACAACTGGCAGTGTGTGAGGAGGTGCACTTAATGCACATTGAGTCAACACTGGCCAGAGAATACACCATCCGGTCTTTCCCTTTCTGAGTCCCAATAAGAGGATGAGGTGATGAGTGCAGAATTGTTGGCCAGGTGGTCATCGCTTCATCAAGTTTATTGGCAGTCCCGTCCAATGTCATTCCTGGGCCTAATGCCTCTGAACTTACTACTATAAATGAAAGATGTTATTGTTTGTGTGGGTTTGTTTGCTTCTTTAACGCTGCATTCAAGTCATGTTAGAAAGATCATATTTGATGATGATCATATATGAGATGATTGCACATAAACACCTCCGCAATTTTGTTTTAGCCCCAACTTTCCATTTGCAGTTTGGTTTCAGTCATAGTGAAGTTTTACGTTTATTATAATATTATCAAGAATATTACATAAAAAAAATCATAATTTATAATAGGCTATTTTCTGTCCTGTTTGCAGCCCCCTCATCGGAACACTCTGTTTGAATATGTGTTTGTGATTGTAGAAGAAACCGTCCACTATGATTGGCTAACAGTTGTTTATTCTTGACAGCTTACATCCTTCACAGACAGACGCTGCAGTGTTTTAGGTTAAAAACACCAGAATACTCAGTAAATATCAAGTTTAAAAAAAATTAAATAAAATAATAATAAAACAGTAATAAAAACAGTTACTGTCAGTTCCAATATAGTCAGCACAGCTTTCAGTTTCAATCTTTAAATCAAGTTCTTCGCTCTTTCCTAATGTTGAAAGATGCAATTCTGAAAACTGATTTTCCACTACACAGCGTCTCGTTGTCTTTGGAACATCTTCATCTTTTGATTTTTGTGTAGACCAGCATTTGCCGTTCTCATTATTTACAACTACAAGGACAAATCGTTGGGTGGGGCTAAACAGTTAGTGATGTAGAAACAGAGTTGATCTTCCTCTGCTATTACATCATAAGGTAGCAGACTGGCTTCAATATACAGTAAGCTGTTTTTAGACTAACAAGGAAGTTTTGCGTTCTGTAAATTACAGGATGTTATAGTATATGCCAAAGGATCAAGGGAATTTTGGTTTCTCAGTTCATTACCCCTTTAACTTTGCCAAGAGAGTTAAGAGAAAAGAGAGAAACTCACCCTGCTGTACCTTTCGCTTGGATGCACATCTTACCGTAATTACACCTTTCAAAATCAAGAGGAGGGTCTTTCACAAGGACTCATAGACAGCATGTACCATTGTTTTTGATACTCATGCCAGTTCTCTGCGTTTCATTTTAGTCCGTCAAGATGGTGGTTGGAGTTTGTGGTCCCCCTGGTCATCATGCTCTGTGACGTGTGGAGAGGGACAGATCACGCGAATTCGCCACTGTAATTCACCTGTTCCTCAGCTGGGAGGAAAGGACTGTGAGGGCAGCGGGAGAGAGACCAAAAAATGTGAAGCCAAACCCTGTCCGAGTGAGTGCTTATTAATGTATTAAACTTAGACTTGTGAAATGAAGATAAGACAACAGTAATCCGATTTTCAAAGTGTGTTCTTGGATGGAAACTATTTAAATGCGTAATTTTGTCTCTGTGAGCTCAGTTTTATATTCTGATTTTTACTGTATTCTCTTCGTCTTATAGTTGATGGAGCCTGGGGCCCATGGTCTCCTTGGGCGATCTGCTCCGCCACCTGTGGGGGAGGAACGAGGACACGAACACGTGTGTGTAACAGCCCTCGTCCGCAGTATGGTGGCAAGAAATGCCCAGGGGAGTCCAAGGACACTGACTCCTGCAACAAACAGGACTGCCCTGTTGGTATGTTACCTTGCCATATTTTTATTTATTTCTCACTCTACACATACTCTCAAACATAGACACTGTTTGGCTATATATTTATGGGACCATATTGCAGATGTCCCTGTGCTCTTGTCCCCGTTGCTGAGCCAATATTAAACCGTCTGCCTCAGCTCGGTCTGGTCACAATAAAACTAGCAGCTGTTAAAGACTGTTGAAAGCTGTTGTTCATTTAGAGGCCTATTCTGACGCTGCCTTTAAACAATGATAAATGACAATAAAGCGGTAAGATGAATTAGCATCTGATTGGGAGTTAGAGGTGATACACTACTGTTCAAGAGTCTGGAATCAGTAAGAAATTAATTATATTATTCAGCAAAAGTAAATGTGATAATAAATACAAATTTCTATTGTAAATTAATTTAGCTTTTTATCCATAAAAAAATCTGAAAAAGTGAAATTTATTTAAAAATTGTCAAAGAGCATAATGGTTTAAATTAAAAAGCAGCACTACACAACACTGATGATAATAATAATAGTAAGAAATGCATCTTGAGCATCAAAAGCAGCATATTAGATTGATTTCTGTAGGATAATGTGACACTGAAGACAGGAGAAATGATGCTGAAAATTCAGCTTTGCTCTCTCAGAAACAAGTTACATCTTAAAACATTAAAACAGAGATACTTATTTTTAAATGTAATAATATTTCACATTGTTACAGTTCTTACTGCATTTTCGGTCAAATAAATACAGTCTTAGTTAGCCTCAATGTGCGGTATTATTTAAAGACAAAATGACTCTAGTTTTATCCTGATGAAATGCATATCAATTTCATGAGTAAACCTAAAGCCTCTCCCTTTTTATTCCCTGCTTCCTCAGATGGTTGTCTATCTAACCCGTGCTTCGGGGGTGTTGACTGCAGCAGCTCCGCTGACGGCTCGTGGGAGTGCGGGCCCTGCCCTGTTGGTTTCCGTGGCAATGGAACATTCTGTGAGGATGTGAATGAGGTACAAAGGGAAAAGAGCTGAAGCTGGGAAAAGTATAATGTAGTTAGGGCTGTGTGACAAGCAATTGTTATACTGCATTACTCACAGTTCAACATGGAAAGCATAGCCGAACGAAAATGTTCCTCCAGCCCTTTCTCCACTGATTTGAAGCTAATAAATGTGTATATTATTGGCATTATTATTAATGTTTCCTAACATGTCTGCTTTCTTCTTTTGTCCTATAGTGTGACATGGTGCCTGATCTTTGTTTTAAAAGCGGTGAATCCCAGCGCTGTGTCAACACAGACCCAGGATTCCACTGCTTGCCTTGCCCTCCTCGATACAAAGGCAATCAGCCCTTTGGAATGGGAGTGGAGGCTGCCAAGCTAAATAAACAGGTTAGTTATGCAGTCTATGGACAGATTGGATCAATTATTGCACAAGTATATAAATGTGCCATTAGCCTGGCTGAATCTCAGACTGCAAGCCTTCGTGCCGCCCACAGTCTGTTTGCTGACCGTATGTTGCACATTATACACAATACTGAAAGTGCAAGGTCAAACATGATGTGTTCTAATTTTTTTCTGAGTTATGTTAAATAATCCATACTTTACTATTATTTTGGAATCCATTATTTTATATAAAACTACCACTTCATGCCTTCTAAATAAAATCATTTCAATCTGGTCTCTTCTGATCTAATCGGACAGTTCATTACCCGAAAATGACTGTGTATCATGCATTATGCTCCAGAGTGATAGTCCGAGTAGAAAACGTATTCTGAGATATTTTGGACAAAACATCTTTCGGCCCATAATGGTGGCCAAGCATATGGATCTTTCTCTAGTTCTTCCATTCCTCCCGGGTGAATAAATTTTACAGATTTCTTGGAAAGCTGACTCATTTTTGTCCAAAAGTTTCATAACGTCCGCAACTAATAGGTTTGTCACCAATTTCCAGCTTGCATTGCTTTGATCCAGCACCCAAGAGTCGTAAATTGACAAAGGGCTGAAAGGAATTGTCTCACATTTTATAGCTGCGATCCAACAGCTTTTCAAATAAACTGCCTGGTTGTGCACAGCTGAAAGCAACAAAGTAGGAAATTATCAATAGAAAGTCTTTTAAGGCCCTCACAACATAATTCCCAGTTCTCTCCCGAGGCAATGAACCAGTTCATTCACCATAATTGGACTGCTGGTAAGTCTGTTTATTTTTCAGGTATGCGAGCAAGAAAACCCATGCAAAGAAAAGACTCATAACTGCCACAGGTCTGCTGAGTGTATCTACCTTGGCCACTTCACTGACCCCATGTTTAAATGCGAGTGTAAGATTGGCTATGCTGGGGATGGCCTTATCTGCGGCGAGGACTCTGACCTTGATGGCTGGCCCAATCAGAACCTGGTGTGTGGAGCCAACCAATCCTATCACTGCAAAAGGGTAATAGAGTTATTGTCTATTGCTATAACTTTGACTTTTAAGTGACTACAAAAAGTGACCAGTTAGGCCCCATCACAAAAGTTTCTGAAATAATAATTGCATTTTTGAGAGACATGTGAACCAACGCTGCATGTAACTAATGAAAATAATATTTTTTCCTTTTATCACACAGGACAATTGTCCCAACCTTCCAAACTCAGGCCAAGAAGACTTTGATAAGGATGGCCAAGGAGACGCTTGTGACAAAGATGATGATAATGATGGAATAATGGATGAGGGGGTAGGCAAACTACTTAATAAAATATAAGTCATGTTTTGTTTTTATGTAAACTAAGCTTCGTTTTCTCCCGTGCCCCAGGACAACTGTCCCCTACTGTACAATCCAAGGCAATTTGACTATGATAAAGATCTTGTTGGCGATCGTTGTGACAACTGTCCATATGAGCACAACCCCGCTCAGATTGACACAGATGGTAACGGCGAGGGAGATGCCTGCTCTAAAGACATTGATGGAGATGGTGAGAAAACATCTCAGTTCCTAAGTCAACAAAACTCATACAGTTACAGTAACAAGCTTTAGATTCAGTAATGGCTGGGTTTAAACCCAAGTGCGCTTTTAAATAAATAAATAATAAAGCAAAAGCAATGCATAATGCCTCACCACAGTCAGGTGACAATTTGTTGTGTTTCCAGATGGATTTAACAGTTTGCTTGTGTTGCAGAGGTTCTGAATGAGCATGATAACTGCCCCTACGTGTACAATACTGACCAGAAGGACACCGATAAGGATGGAGTGGGAGACCAGTGTGATAACTGTCCACTGCTGCACAACCCTGAACAGGTACAACAGGCTCTAGCTCAACTCCTTCCAGTAAACACAACAAGGAGGAATGTTTGGCAGCGGTTTAATAAAGTAATTTGTATGCTTTAACAGACTGACTCCGATAATGACCGAGTTGGTGACGAGTGCGACAACAATCAGGACATTGATGAGGACGGCCACCAGAACAGCCTGGATAATTGTCCCTACATTCCTAACGCCAACCAGGCCGACCATGACAAAGATGGGAAAGGAGATTCTTGCGATTTTGATGATGATAATGACGGAATTCCTGACGATAAGGACAACTGCAGACTGGTGCCAAACAAAGATCAACTAGACTCTGATGGCGAGTGAAGCTATTGCTTAAAATATCTAGAAGTGTTTCTGACTGTGAAAAGTTAACACATGGATGCACACACAATAGCAGTTATGGAAATACTGCTGAGACTTAGTTTCGGTGTAAAAATGCAACAGTGGCAGAAATTAGTAATTGTTTTTCCGTCGTTGTTGTTGCTCAAAAGACGACTTTAAAATGGTAATTTATCTGCATGGCTAACTTTGCAAAACTTTAAATGAGCCAGAGCGAGTTCTCTTTAATCTGTTCATATTTGTCCAAGTTTTTTTTTGTTTTTTTTGGCCACATTTTTCCTTTTGCATCCTTCGAGATTTAGACATATTTACAACTGGAAAATTTCCCTAAGTGTAGCCAGGGTCACGAAAAATGATGTCACACTCTTACAGCTTGCATGTGGCTTGCCCCACTGTACTGCATTTTGCTAATGCTACCTTATTTTTTGTGTCGGTGGGAAAATGAAAACAGGTTACAGATGGAGGTCGGAGTTGTCAGTAGCTAGCTTACTTCTCACACCTCATTATGTTTTGTTTATTTGATAATGTCAAGATAGTTCCAAAGAGAGAAAGTCAACTCCTGTTAAAACAGACACGTTAGCAAAAAAATGGCATCTGTGCAAAAGCGTACTTGACTTTCCCCTTTTATTTGAGTGCTAAAGTCTGGATTTAATAGATTTCACATTTGAAGCCAGTCATATGTGAATGTACATGACATGAAAAGGCAGCTGAGATTGCTTTGTGCTTAAAGAGAAGAGCTCTGATACCAGATGAAACGCTCTTCTGCTTTTTTGTTAAAGTATTTCTTATTTTGGTGTAGCACTTACAATTTTATTAGCCACAATACTCAGTGATATAGTACAATATAATACATTTTTAGTTAATTTATATTAATGTTCAGATTATGTACCGATAAATATTATAAAATAATTATTAAAAATAAAAAAATTAATAATTATTAAAGGGAAAAAATTATATTACATGTGAATATATACCATAGTATAATATAATATAAAACATTTTAATTAATTGAAATATTTGAAATTGTATAATAAAATGTGAATTAATTTAAAAATGTAATTAAAATAAAACAATAATAATTATTAACCAACATATGTAATATAATATAATCACACCCAAATTCTAGGCAGGATTATAATAATAATTATTAATATGATTATTACTACTACTACTGTTTTTATTTTAATAATAATTATATCAAAATAAATATTCATAAATATTTAAGCACGTATTGTATTGTGTCTGTATATGTTTTGGTTGTTAAAAAGTAAGAATGGCAGATTGAACCATTTTAACAGATCTACTGATATGAATGATGAACTAATGTTAATTTATTCACAGGGGATGGAAGAGGCGATGCTTGCAAAGATGATTTTGACAATGACAACATTCCAGACATTTTGGATGTGTGCCCTGAGAACGACGCTATCAGTAACACAGACTTCCGGAAGTTTCAGATGGTACATTTGGACCCCAAAGGAACTACACAAATTGATCCCAACTGGGTGGTCAGACATCAGGGCAAAGAGTTGGTTCAGACAGCAAACTCCGACCCCGGTATTGCAGTGGGTGAGTATGTGAGCTGTCAGAGAAGCCCGTCTGATTTTAACTTATTTCTTTAAGTAAATGAGACCTCAACTTTTTAATTGCTCTTCAGGTTTCGATGAGTTCAACGCTGTGGATTTCAGTGGCACTTTCTACGTCAACACCGACCGAGACGACGATTATGCTGGGTTTGTGTTTGGCTATCAGTCCAGCAGTCGATTTTATGTGGTAATGTGGAAGCAGATAACTCAGACATACTGGGAAGTCAACCCTTCAAAAGCTTTCGGCATCGCCGGAGTTTCTCTGAAAGTGGTCAACTCTACCACGGGCACAGGAGAGCACCTGCGTAACGCCCTCTGGCACACTGGGGACACTCCTGGACAGGTGAGGCTGTCTGCTCAGCAAATATGACATTTATTAGCATTCATGATAAGCTAACCGCTGCTTGTGATCTGGCAGGTCCGCACACTGTGGCACGACCCTAAGAATATTGGCTGGAAGGATTACACTGCGTACAGATGGCATCTCATCCACAGACCCAAGACTGGATTCATCAGGTGATTAGCAGGAAGGCCTTTAACCCACACGCATCTTGTCAAGTGTGTAGCGATAACAGATCTATACTTTTTTTTTCTCCAGAGTGGTGGTTTATGAGGGGAAACAGATCATGGCAGACTCGGGGCCAGTTTATGATAAAACCTTTGCAGGAGGGAGATTAGGACTGTTTGTGTTTTCCCAAGAACTGGTTTACTTCTCTGATCTCAAGTACGAGTGTCGAGGTGAGTAGTTTGTAACAGAATGTGGCCATTTGTTAAACACACTAGTACACACTAATATCAGTATGAACAATCTCAGTATATCATTTTAGTGCATTTATAGTAATACTCAAATTCATTAAAAAGTGAAATGTAAAAATAATCATATACAATAATATATATTATAATGTGTCAAATAATAAATATTCCTAAAATAACTATTAAAATAATAAATAAGAAAAATATACAATATAATAAATGTTTGAATAAATATTTTAAAATATGTATTATTATTTGCATTTGTAATAAATGTAAATATTAATAGAAATAAATAAAATGTTTAATTATTATATTATAGGAATTAATTAATAATAAATATAACATTAATAATATTTATAAGTTTTATTATTATTCATGTGCATTCGTGTTTTTGTTTGTACCTTATTTTTAAAAATGTACTGTATGTATTTAAATAATATATTTGCTTAAGCATTTGTGGTTAATTATTTATTAGCAAAGAGATGGTAATTGGTTTTATTTTTGTTATTAGTTTAAGAAATGTTATTCATATTTATTTATTGTTGTTATTGTGATCTCTTAAAATATTGTATAGCAATACAGAAAAGCAAAGGCAAAACTTTCACTTGTTACAAGCCAGTTAACCTTTTTTCTTTATTGCTTTTTTGCTTTTTAGATAACTAAGAAGAAGAAATGACTCCTTTAAAAGACTATAGCACAACCACACATTTTCACGACAAAACAAAAAAGACATTGGTGGACTACAAAAAGGAAACAGGCCCCAAACCTCCTCCTGAGGAGAAAGAATTAACTTAAATTGCAAGCACATTTATGGGGATTTTTCTTATCGATGTTTTTGTGTCCTTAATTTTAGCCGAAGTTTGGGTAATGTTAATTGAACATTAGATGTGGTGTATCTTTACAAAATGTAATCTAGAGAAAAGGCAATCACAAAACTTCATCCTCTGACATCTTTATTACCAACTGCTTTACTTGCACAAGTTTTTGTTTTGTTGTTTTGTTACAATGTGCAGAATTTCTTCTCCTTTGGATTTGTTGTTATGAAGACATCTTTTTCACAACCCTCGATTCTAGCAGGGGCTTTGGGTTTGATCAGCATATACATGTTTTAGAGACCTTTGAGATGAAGATGTTTATATTAAGACTGTATCATAATTACTTGTGTAAAGTATTTATATGACTCTTGCAATTCAGTATCAAGTTATGTCTTTTATTTTGCTTTCAGAACATAGACGTTGTAAATACTAATTTATTTGTTTACACTGACAAAATTTGACTATTGCAGAAATAAAGATTTAAAAAGCACATTTTTTTTTTATTGCTGAGCTTCTAGACATCCATAATGCAACTTCATGCCTTTGTAATTTTTCTTTTACTTGATAGAATTGTTTTTCAAATGTGAGAATGAGTGTGCTAATGTTTGTTTTGTTTCTGTCTTGTGATTTCACACTGCATTTGTTACATTTAACACAGATTTGCTGGTCTTGAACCACTTTTTTCTTTCGTTTCCTTTGTTTTGTCTGTTTACTGAAGAAGAACAAAGGATGTAAGAGGACAAACAGTTCAGTTCAGAGAAACAAAGACTCATACATAAAAGATCGTCGTTCATCGTCCAGATTTTTTTGAGCCTGAACATTCATGTTTTGTCTATCTTTGGCTTGTTAAATGATTTTATTTTCATATCCATTTTTTATAATTTGTAAAAAGTGCAATGCCTTGGATTTTTATGCCACATCCCCAGAAAACCTTGTAAAGTTTTCTAGTATTGTTATTCTCACAGTTGTCACAGTTTTTTTCTTAAAATAAAAAGGTTTAGAAAGAGTTTTTCATTTGGACTGGTGTTTTTCTGAGAAATTACAAATACTATAATGAGAAGGAAGATCATTTTTAAAATGTTTGTTAAAACATTTTTGTGCTGTCATTAACACTGCATTGTGTTCATGCACAAGAGACCTGAAAGTAACAAAATCAAAACTTTTCTCCAAAGCTTACTTGAATTTGTTTTAGATCAGTACATCTGATTTTATGCCTTGATAAAGCATGTACAGCCATTAGTTCAAAAACTACATGAATTGTACAAGTATGACATTGCCAGAAACCAGTTCGCATTTCTGGTGTAATGGTCCTGAAGTCAGTGGTGTTCTTTATGGGCTTGTGGTTAACTCTAATATTCACATTTTATTCAGCAAAATAAAATACATCTAACAATTCTAATTTGATTTAATTTTTGTTTTATTTTTGCAGTGAAATGTAAAAAAAAAACAAAAAAACAACAACAACAGTGCAAGTGAATTAGATTTTAAAAATGACAATAAAAAAATATTTTCTTAGTTTTTTTAATACAATATAATTTGATATAAAACAACATTTGCTTATGGCCATCAGCCCTCAATCGAGATTTTTGGCTCTCCCTAATGTGCTTACTTACATTAATACACAATTAAACACTGACTGTTGCATCAACAAGTATGATGATATTCTAGCAATGATTTCCCACATTCTCCAACAAGGTTTTAAGTGGCAGTAGGAGTGACAAACGGAAAGCATCAAATCTTCAACAATATTCCTGTGGTACCCAAAGTCTCTAAACAAAGAGCAGTGTTGTGCAAACATCCCACAATAGCATATGAGAACCTTGTTTAATTTGCAATGAAATGACAAAAGCCAGGCATTATCAAGCTACATCCTTTCCCATGGATTACATTGTAGTTGCATGCGCTAGCCATTTGTAAACCTCATCACAAATTTTGATCCCTTCTGCTTACATTTTAAAGGTTCCAAGCCTTTAGTGATCTCCAGCAGGCACACTTTTAAAGTCTGCTTCAAAACACAAACTGACATTTGGGACTTGCAGCTGCTTTAGAGTCGAAGCCAAGATACCATTGATATGTTGTAAATGCGGTTAAGCCAAAGAGACATAGATATGTGCATTTTAACAAGCCAGCAACACTAGCTTTAAGAGATAAACAAGTTAAAAGACTACTGTCATTCCCAACTACTGCTGTTAAAACCAAATGAAGAGGCACCAGGCCAGGACACAGTACTCAAACATTAAAGTCTTTTAAAAGTACCTGGGTTCCCTCATGGACCTAAGTGAGACATTACCAGGTTCTTTTCCAGAAACAACTGTTCTTTTACAAAACAACTTTCAACATATGGTAGAAATTAACTCGTGCATTTTAAATCTTTTTAATCTTTTTAAAACGTTTCACACGTTCAGTTCTATAACCTTAAACTGTCTTCTTCTGTTTGCAGCCTTGTTCAAGTGTTTAGCACAAAGTACAGTAAAATACAGTGGCAGACCTGCACCATTGCTTATGAGCAATAATCCACACTTGCGCCTCATTTGGTAAACATTAAGGTAAATTCTTCTTAAGTTGGTCCTGACTGTGAATTTTCTCTGTGACTGTCGTTAAATTTAGCAAGTGCTGTCAACCAAAATAGTATAAATGTTAACAAGTGTGGCTGAGCACCACAGGCACATATTGTCAGAGCCAGTTCAGCATGGAAACAGAAACAATGAAATGCTTACAAGTTTCTGCAAGGAAACAGATACAGCTAGATGAAGATAAAAAATCCTGCATAAATTACTGTTCTCTGCTTAAAAACAACAGGGTGTAAACAATTTATTTAACAGCAATCCACAAGTCTTTTGTAGAATATGGCATGGTAGGCTGATCTAATCGTTTATTCTGATTGGTTAGATGATTTCAATATTCGCAGTATTCATTGTTGTCTTTATATACATGTCTTTATCACATAACAAGCTTCTGATATTGTTTCTCACAAATACACTGCCTCCATTTAGCTCATCGGTTATCAGTTACAGAAGCAGCCTTCACTGGTAATATTATATTACCATTATATTGTTGCAATGTTAGTTACCCTCAGTCGAATCACTTCAACGTTACATATGGGAGCTCGCCAGAGAGACCAATTGCCTTTGAGCTTCAAATAAAAGGCCAATGAATTGCGTTCAAGTGCACCTCATCACTAGATGAGTAGAAGTGCACTTGCAACTTTTCGCTTCGGAGCCTTCACTGTTCCTGAGCTAGAGACCCCCTCAGCTTTCGTTTTGAAGTTGGACTGGAGCGTCATTGGAAAAGATATCCTGCAATCTTCTGCTTTTTCGTTTGACAGCGTTCACTGGGCGGCTGTCATGCCACCATCGGACTGGTGGCATTTTTCAAGGCTGGCTATGCCAGCTTTTTGCATTCCAGCGAGCATAGAGCTCTAAGTCTACGGAGTTGCCGCAATGGGTTGTCCATGGGCAATCCAGGACTAAAGAGCAATCGGTGAAGAATTCTCCGGAATGTTGATCCAACCATGCGTTTCAGGGTGCGGGAGTTTCCTCACCTCGTCGGACAGACACGGTTGCTGCCTCACATGTCTTGACCTGGAACACACTCAGGTGGCTTTCGTGGACGGATCATGCGCTCATTGCGAGGACCCGCCTGTCATTCATGAGATCGCTCCCCTCACATCCTTCCCGCAAATTGTTGGACCATAGTAGTTTTGCGACTGCCGTGCCGATGCACTTGGGGGACCTTCAGGTGACTGTGCAGAATATTCCATCTGGTGAAAAAGTCTTGCGGACTTCTGCCGCACCTCGTAGCCCCGTGGTCCTCCTGAAGGAGACCGCTCCTCCCCGTAACAGGGTTGAGTGTGTCCTCAGAGGTAGAGAGGTAGAGATGTCAGTCACGTCTCCCATCCAAGGCATGCAAGGTTTCGTCCACTCTGACGGGCCAGGCCCTATTCCCCTACAGGCTGCCCCACCGCAGGCACAGCTGTCAACATTCCCTTGATTCCCCTAGTGACTCTGCTGGGAGCCTGGATAGCACTTTCCAGCCCTTCCCGGTGGTTGATACGGATGGTACGCCTTGGCTAAGCGATTCAGTTTGCCAGGCGCCCGCCCAGGTACTGCAGCATCGGCTATACCACTGTCCGCCCGGATAGTGTGTGGAGGTTGCAGTCCTACTGGGCGAAAGATGCAATCAAGCCTGTCCCTCCAGCCGAGATGAGGTCAGGGTTTTACAGTCCTTACTTCATCATGCCCAAAAAGAGCGGTGGGCTGAGGATTGGCGTTTCCCCGCAGTGTCGCTGCCTATTCAACCCATGGTCCGGCCCTGCCTTCCTATGGCCGGGAGTGCCCCTAGGACAGGTGTCCAGGCATGTTGTGGTCAACACGGATGCCTCCTCCAAGGGCTGGGGTGCTGTATGCAACGGGCAGGCAGCTTCGGGTCCCTGGACAAGCGTCCGACTGCTTTGGCATATCAATTGCCTCGAGTTGTTAGCCGTGTTTCTGGCCCTGCGTCGCTTTCGACCGATGCTGCGCCACAAGCACGTTTTAAGCTCAGAGCTGCTTTAAGCACCTCCTGCTGGCAGTCTAATTTACGTATTGAACATATTTTGCTTGCTATCAAAAAATAATCTACTCTAGAAAGGACTTAGCTGTTGTTATTGATTCTATTTGAATGTTTACCAGAAGTTAAGTTAGGGCCACACAAGCACGCATGCGCAGTTGCGTTTGTTTATGTTGTTATCATTGAAGCTGGTCTGTTTGGAACATTAAAGGTAATATACAAGTGAAAACAGACATGACCATAATGGACCAAATCATAATAGGGTTGACTGTAAACACATTAATTCACAGGGTTTTGGGAAAAGTAAGTAAACTTTATCTTGTTGTCGTTACCAGGATGATCCACAACTGTTCATGCAAAATTATTAAAGAGAATGAAAACATTCACTAATGCTCTAGAAAAAAAAAAAGGGGGGTGTAAACTTTTTAAACAGGATAATGATGTGTAGTTGTGCCTCATTGTGCTATATTCTTTCATTTAGTACTGCCTTTCTGAAGATACAGAAGATTTCTGAGAAGACAAAAGAAGTACATTTTACCCTAGTAAACATGTTTTGTGTTTGTTTGTCAAATAGCCAAATATTAAGTGGGATAATTATTAAAATGATTAGAAAATAAACCCCAACAGGATGAGCCGGATCATGTCAAATGCAGAGCCAAACTGTCCCTTACATGCTTTATATAGGCTATTATTTACACGCAAAAATGTGATGGATGGTTGTGTCTGATTGCCAATTATAGCTGTGATTATAGTTTTCCTAAGCTCATGACTTATTGGCTCTGCATCTGTTTTGTAAGCCTGCACTCTCTCTAGTATGGCAGTCATTAAATACAGCTGTCAGATGATATATTGACACTTCTGCTCCCCCTTGGGACATGTCTGCATTGCGATGGAGGTGTATGAAAAGCTAGAATATAGGCCTGTGCTGATATGCAGAAAAATCATTACATTGTGCTGAAGTATTTAATTTTTTTCCTTAAGCCGTAGAAACCATCTTGATATGATGTCAGCCAAGTACTTGGGTTATGTAGCTACAGAAAAAGGGCATTTCAGTGCGACTTACAAGAGGATGGGTAAATATTGTGCGTATGCTTGACATTGCTAGTTGAGTTTCAGTTTGCCTTGAGAAATATTTGCTTGTCTGGTTGCAGGGTTCAGAGAGCTGCCCAAACAGCAAAGGTCGGACTGGCAAGGGTGTTTCTTTAGTGCTCTAAAGAATCACATGAGAATGTGAAAATATAAAGTAGTTTAATTTAGACCAGGGTGGAAGTTCAGTATACTGGAATGCACATAACAAAGGCTTTGAGCAACTAAGTTGTTTTGTTAACAACTAAAAGCTCTGCAATAGCTTCTCGGTAACATAAAACGTAAGTTTATCTTTGACATTCAGGTTTGTACTCAGACTGCTAAAGTGTCTTGTACTGACTCCACTCACACATTGACATTATCCGGTTCACAATGAGTACAGCCCAGTTATAATTCTAATAATGAATCAATGAATAGCAGGTCGTGCTCTTATGGAAAGAACAGAACTCCATAGATGTTCATAAATTAATAATCCAAAGGTGTGGCATGCCAAATCCCTCGTTTTTCCAGAATTGAATGATTCTCCAACTGAGGGTGTGTGCCTTTACAGCACAGAAGCCAGACCTCCCACTGTGCCTAAACCACAGTTTTATATACAGCCTGCTGCTAGACACTGTTTTCAGAGTTCCCCCACTGTTTGCTTTTGCCTTTTATGCATTAAATGTCTTTTACACTCTTATCGCTAAGGATTGACCACATAGTTGATTCACTTTATAATTCAAATTGAATCAATCCACTGTCACTGTCCACTGAACACTGACTGATCAATCAGTCAATCACCTTTATTTATATAGCAGGACATTTTGAGTCAAAGCACTAAACAGTATCAGATTTGGAGAACAGAGTGTCAGTAATGTATAATGACAATATTAAACACTCAATTTCAGCTAAAGGCATTTCATTGTTGAATGCAGAGACGTTGTAGTCCAGATCAAGCTCAGTTTAAATAGGATCTTTGTAATCAAATCGACTGTAAATTAGGTGTCCCCAACTTAGCAAGCCAGAGGCGACAGCAGCAAAATTCCTTCTGTGGAGAAATGGAGAAATTAAATCTTGGGAGAAACCGAAGCTCAGTTGGGGGGCCAGTTCTCCTCTGACCAGAACATACTGTAACAGACAGAGATAGACGAAAGAACTTCAGGTTTGGAATGATATGAAAATGGGTAAATAATTACAAAATTTTAATATCTGGGTAAACTATATCAATACTCTGAACTATAGCACACCAGAGTAGAGAAATAGAAGATGGATGAATGAAACAAAACTGCACTCATGTACAACTCGCAAGTGAAAATTGCCAAAACTTGCCTGAATGTTAGAGAAGCAAGTATTTAATCTGTACAATTGCGACATCTACTGGAAAGTATTCTCCTGTTACTAAATGAAATGGCTGAATGTGCTACAAAAATATAAAGGGAAATATAAAGATTTTATTTAATTACAATGTAACATATATAGAATTACTAGAATAGAATACGAATAATAGGTATTTAAAAAACATTTTATTAACACTAAGAAGAAGAGTACTTTATATATACATATAGTTTTTTGTGTTTTTAAATGGCACTGACTAGTGCATATGAACTCTAGCTAAAGCTAAATTTTATTTTTTTTGTAATTTTTTTTTTGCAATCTGTGGAATTTTACATATTGCTAATTTAATTTATTTCTGATTTATTGTTGCTTGTTTCCCAATATTTATTATAGCCTAACTACAATTTGCATTCATTTACATAATGAACTGATTTTTCCTCGGCTACAAGTATGTTATTCCTCTCGAGTGTCTATGTGATGAAAACAAATGTGCAGAATTTTATAGCTACTGTAGATCGAAATGTAGAGCTCAGTCACATGTGCACGGCTCACATGCCCTGTTATAAACCTGCTGACCTTTTGAGGGGATTTTTGGGACCCTCTTGTTTACAGATCTCATGGACTGAGCTCTTGAGTAATCGCACTTTGGTGCAGATGTCACTAAATATATCTGATCATAATGGCTGCGCAATCATGACAGAGTAGTCTAGGCTCCTGCTTACTAACAACATGCTGGCCGACCCAGAATCAGAAATAGATTTCCCCACAGAATACATGTGTTTTCTAGTCAGGGATTAGAGCTGTCAACGTGTTTTTGTAATATAGAGGCTAATTTACGAATCTTACTATGGTAAAGGTTTGAGTTTTAATATGAATGACCATTGCTTTTAGAAGGTCACTAAATCTCATCAGCATAACCTCATTAATATTCATGAGCTAAGTAGTCCCCTGGAAAGGCTACTAGCGATTTCATCATAACCTTTTATAAATATTGAGAAATAAGCAACAATAAATCAGAAATAAATTATATTTACTGCTAGCAATATGTAAAATTTCACAGACTGCAAAAAAGAATTAAGCTTAACTAAAAATGAATGAGTTCATATCCACAACAAATAATACATTTATTTTATTTGTGGTTTGGTAAACTCATTTCGGGGAATCGCTCGCTGTGTTTTTGATTCACTCAAAAGAATCGGTTCATTCGGTTTTGAACAAACAAACAGGTTGGAATCTGTGTAAAAACATACTAAGCATTATTGATACAAATTAGATTTGTTAACGTTACCCCAAGGCTTTTAAAGGTTACCCCTTTAAAAATATTTCAATTGTTTGAAATAATTATTATATACACCGTTATGTACTGTACATTCCCTGTTTTTACTTTTACTTTTGAACAAAATTGTGGCTCTTAATAAGTTTATCGAGTTACTTCAGAATGGCGCAATTATGATTCATGGATTAATCCTTCGCCATAGTAACGTTCATTCTTTCCTCGCCGGCGCCAAGTCTCAATAAACTGTTCCTGGATCTGTTATTTTGGACATGGTTAGGTGGAAGTGACGCAAAGTGAGGAGGGTGGAGTTGCGGCATGTGAGTTTGGCTAGTTACAGCTGAATGGAAACGAATACATGGAGCGCTCGTATAGAAATACGATGCATGACAGCAAGCCGGTCTGCTTAAAAGAAGTCATCATTATCTTCGAGAGTTCAGAAACGACACGAGCGATGACAGTGCGCGTCTTCAAACAAGAGAACACCACTAATGTTACTGTGTTATGCTTTTGACATTTATAGTGGTTGTATAATTCGTAATTTACTTATCTTACCATCTCGGAAGCGCATCACTGTTTGGGATATTTTTGTTCATGACTGTCTCCAATATAATCGAAGTGGAGGAGCCACATTTGGGGGACTGTAATATGAAAAAAGAAGAAACCGAATTTGTAGGGTTTGTTCCGCAAAAAGAAATTGTGTACAACGAACTTTTGCCTTACAAGGACAAACTAGACGAAGAGTCCAATGCTTTTTTGGCACCGATCAAAGGAAACCTCGGCAGAGCCGTCCAACTCAGAGAGATATGGCCAGGTGTCTTGTTTTGGACGAGGAAACTTTCCACGTAAGTATTTAAAAGGCATTAACTCATCAAACACTACACAGGACGGATAGTTCCGTCTGCCAGCGAAATTAAATTATGGGGTTGTTCCTAGAATGTCTATGATTGTTAATCATGAATACATTCCCTTAATCCTAATATCATAAACAGGAAATGTGATGTTCCTAAGAAGCGCTATTTAGAGTCACAGGAACACCGAGTGACCCCTTTGTATTTAGGAGGATAAAGCAGGCTACGGTTAAAATACCTGCAGTGCGTTTAAAATAGAGCGCTTATCGAGAGTGCGCGCTGACTGCTGTTGCGCATGCGCAGTCACTAACTCTGTTTAACAAGTCATTGTTCGACTGAATGTTGCAGAATGTTCGTTTGGAACGCTTTGAAGAGTACGGGTGTGACATTTTAATCGCGTATAAAATCCCTATAACCTTGAGTTTTTGTTTTTTAATAAACCCAATATTGACATGTATAGCTTGGGCAACATTATTGTGTTTTGATGTTTACTGAGATGTTAGTTAATGGTTTGAGCCTTCATTGCGGTACGAGTAAACAGTTGACTGGTGTTTAACAAGCCAGATATTTTGTCAGTGATTGCAAAATGACTTGGTCATGTTTTCGCCCTTGAATTCTATTTTAAGAGCACAACAAGCACAAACAGTCAGTGATGTCAGACTGCGTGTGACTCTATGAGATGCAATACTCCTCTGTAAACAGTAAACACGCACAGAAATAATGTCCTCAATGTTATCCAAGACATTTGCGTAAACCAACCAAGACATCCTCTCTAAACGTATTAATGCATCTCTTTATGTTGTCTGGCTTTTAACTAAGCCTGGAATGTGAGCTTTGTTCATGTTTGGAGATGTCCCAGTGTTTTTGTCTCTCTGTGCCCTTGGGTGCTTAAGGACATGGCTTTCTTTATCAGTGCCATTTCAGGTAATATATCTGACAAAACCCTCTTGGCAAGCTATTGGCATTGCCAGTTTAAGCACGGAAGCTACGGTATCCAGGACTGACCTAGATTATTTGATTGTGCCAGGTCAGCCTTAGTCAACTTCCTTTTCATTAAAAAGCAAGCTTGTACAGCGTGACCTAAATCTTCTAATTAGGGATTTACTTGGGTATCACATGTTGCTTTTATGTAGTTTTCCCCTTTCAACATGAAGAAGCAGAAAACTCATCCCAAATGGAAATCTTTTGAAGGGCAATTTACATTTTTAATTATTTATTTTCTGTTTTATATTCTGTTCATAGATGCACATTGTTGATGCCATTATGTAGCATAGCTGCACTAATCAGCCAGAAATGAATGATTTGGAAGTTCAGGGTCTGAACAATGACACTGTCACTTTTAGAATCGGTTTCATACCATACAACTTGCCATGCTAACAGTTAATAACAGAGAGAGACACAATACAGTTTAAATAAAGTGTTACATTTTGATAATAAAAAACAATGAGTTTTTGTCCTTCAGATATATGCGACTATATGGAAGGAAGTTCAGCAAAGAGGACCATGTGCACTTTGTCAAGCTGCTGTACGAGCTGGTCACCATCCCCAAACTGGAGATCAGTATGATGCAGAGCTTCGCCCGTCTCCTCATCATCCTGCTGAAGTGAGATGGACTTCCTACATGCACTTCATTTAGTCTCATGATGATGACATCAGCCTTGGAAGCACAGAGATGATGTCACTAGTAAAGGGCATTTCTGTAGTATTTTGCAAACTCTCTAATTGGTCATACAGTAGTCAACATTTGAAGTGGATCAAAAACTTTCACCAAAGTTGTCCTAAAACCTAAAAACAAAATGCGTTCTTGTTTTAGGACAACTTTGATGAACCTTCTTTATCCACTTCAAATGTTGACTACTATATTATATGTTTTTCATCAATATATTTTAGTTTTTTGGTCAATTGTTTTCTATGTTGTAATTAACTTAACTAAGGTCATTTAATAATTTAAATAATAAAAGTCTTGAATAATAAAAGACTTCATGTTAGTTATTTATGTAGCCATGTAATAACTGGTTCTTCACATCACAGCGATGCAGTCCTGTCAGAACATTATCTCTTTCGTATTGCTAATTTGTAATCGTGGAGTGAGAGAACCGCACTTGATTTGAATATCCACCCACGCCTATGAACCAGAAAGCAAAAACAAACCATGTGAAGAACATCATCTCATTTAAATGGTTTTGTCTTACAGGAAGAAGGAGCTGCTTTCAAGAGAGGACTTAGAATTGCCATGGCGACCACTTTATGAGTTGCAGGACAGGATCCTGTACTCAAAGACAGAGCACCTCGGCCTCAACTGGTTTCCCAGGTACACGCATATACCATCAGAAACATTATAAAAAGTGGATAACAGTAAAAATAGATTTTTCTCAACAAAATTTGTAAAATATTAGAAAACACTAAAGCAATCCATTTAGCTTTATTACTTTTGCACATCTACTCAGTTCTATCCCAGTTCCTTATTATGAAGACTGTCATAAGATCCATACTCATGCCTCTTATTTCTGGATGTCTGCATATGTCATGCATACAACTGATGCTGATGTTAAACATAGACAGGAAGTGCTGAGTGAGCCTGTCTTTTTTTCTCCCCTCATGTTCAGTTCTCTGCGACCACGCTCTTCCTCTAAACACATAATCGTTAAACTTGCTCAGAGGTGGTAAGGACCATATTACTGTTAATATTTTAAAGTGCACTCAATAATTTTTTTTTGAATGTTTTACTGGTTTCATTTGTCTCAGTGGTGTTTGACTTTATTTGACTTATCTGTTGCTTTAGAAGCATGTCTTTTTGTTTATTTGGCACTGCTGATGCACAACAGCAATGTCTCTTTGCCTTTTTGTTCCATGTTAATCAATTTCTTTTTTCAATTACATAATATACATATCAAAGGAGCTGATGTTCTTTGGTTTATGAAAAAAAAAAAGTATTTCATTAGATGATTAGGTAATTTTTTTTGAGCTTTGAGTTTTTAGTTTCTGTTGAAATACTCCTCATGCAAAAATGTATCCTTGTCTAAATTTGATGCATGTTGGAACATGCTGACTATTTATGTAATAAATAATAATAGTGATGTTCATAAAATACAGTTAATATCATATAGATTTGATATAAAACATAATATTAAAAATGTTAATTTTTTTTAAAAAATATTAATATAATTTAAAATTACTGAGTGCACTTGTACCAAAAAGATGCATGTCTCATTGCACGAAAATAGTACTGACACCCCGACACAGGCTGTTGGACTCAGATTGTGAGAACTGATGTTGTGCTGCTCTCACACATTCATTAACACCCTGTTGCTCTCGTTTGTAATGCATCAACACCCTGTATTGTATATTGTTTCTGTGTGCTGAGTAGGTTTGTAGCATCTGTTTTCCCTCATGCTCATTAATACAGATATCTGATACTCCAGTATCCTTGTTGGCTCCTGCTATGCAGTCAGTCCCCACCGAGGGATTCTTTTCTCTGTGTGAGTGCAGAGGTGAAAGATAACAAAGGTGGTTAGGTTCAAAGGCCCTGTCTGGGTGTCACACATTTGCCTTTTTTTTTTTTTTTTGGTGATGCTCACGGGCTTGTTTACATTTGTTAAGCTGTGTGGATGATGCATGTGTTTGATGGATTTCATGCAAGTGAGGAATGTGATTTGGTGTGTTGGAATTGAAGGTCAGACTTTCGTTTCTGCTTTAGATGCACAGGATAGATGAAAGAGCTGCACTATCCAGCAGCATATAGGTCACAGATGGACCATAAGTCCCCAAAATGTTCATCAGTTCACAGTACAGCTGTGTTAAAATAAAAAATAAAATGTTTCCCAAAGGTTCCACTACCACTGGCTTCGTCACTGCCTGCTTGGGTATATGACATGATGCATGAGTGGGTCTAACAACACTAGTGTGTTGGTCTTGTTCATTGCAGAATTGTTTGCATGAAATTAGAATGTGCCGTTGTATCCAGTGTTGGTCACTTTCAAGTTTTTCTTCCATTTGCAGCTCAGTGGAAGCAGTTCTGAAGGCTTTAATCAAGAACTGCAGACCGTAAGTTCTGACATGCATCTTTTCTTTATCAAAGGTTTGGGGTCAGTGAGATACATATATATATATTTTTAAACGTCATTAATATTTTATTCTTCAAGGATGAATTAAATTGATCACTGGTGACAGTAAATAATTAAAACATGTAAAATGTAAACAAATATATATATATATATACTGTACATTTTGTTACATATGTGAGTATGCTTTGTGCAAGGGTTATGTTTTATTTTTCAAGCAGATTAAAAAAGATTGCACTACTAGTAAATATGTATCTTTTTTAATGATCTTTAAAAAATCTTGCTTAAATGTTTTAAATTAGCTTTATGAATAAGGAATTTTTGATTACTACTTCTCATGTGTGACTTTAGTGAACATAAACCGTGTCGCCTAATAGATCCTCAGTTTCTCCCTAGGCTTTTAATCCGGTTTAATGCTTTTTTAATTTGGCTTTGTGGGAGTTTCCTGACTCTGTGACTGAGTCTGCTTGGATCAGTGCTATCCCTTTTTCAGCAGGAGGTCAACAGGGACATCATATCCATACAATTGGGATAAAACTGTTTAGTAATGATCTTCTTCATGACATTTTATCTCAAATAGAAAGAGAAAAATATATGCTTGCCTTGATTCCATTAAACTCTATGGAAGTTATGTCCAAAAGCTCCTCTCAGCTCATCTACAGTAGGATTACAGAAAAGGTTATCATGCCAATGGTCAGAGAAGTGCAGGCCTTGAGTTACAGATAACACACTGTTTGCAGGCCATCTACTGGCAGGAATTCATACAGTTTTTCCATGACATGTAAATGGCGCATCACAAAGTTTTAGCGTTGTCATATCTGTACGTAACACTTGAGGTCAGATATCAGCAACAACAAAATCATTCTCTGTGTGTCTTTGTATGAATGCGTGCAGATATTTCCCAGAATCAGCTACACAGGAAATGCTGGAAGAGTGGAGGCCTCTGATGTGCCCATTTGATGTGACCATGCAAAAGGCGATGGGATATTTTGAGCTCTTCCTGCCCACCACTCTCCCTCCAGAGCTGCATGATAAGGGCTTTAAGTGAGCACTGCCTGAAATTTATGCCACACTTTCTTCTGCTTTCACTTGCGCAATAATCATAATTATCTGGAAATTGGAGTCCTTTTTTTATCTTTCTAAAAGAATGTGTTCACCAAAGCTGCATTTATTTGATTACAAGTAGACAGTATTATTAAAATTAATGTCAATGTTTTAAATTATTCAAATGTAATTGAATTATTTGATGTCAGAGCTGAATGTCAAACCATTTTTAACATACTGACTACAAGCTTCAAATTACAAGCACATTTAACCTGCAGTGTAGAATGCATCATGTCTGATATATGGAACAACCATGATATGTTTTTTATATATTTTTTAATGAAATATAATAAGTCATGCATTCAAAACTAGAATAACTAGGTAATATAAAATTGTTGTTGTCGAAATTGACATAACTGTGACACGTTTTTTCCACAGACTTTGGTTTGATGAGTTGATTAGCCTGTGGGTGTCGGTGCAGAACCTTCCAAGCTGGGAAGTGGTAAGTACAGTTGACGCACTATTTAAATTTAACTCACTTCAGCGATTCATTACGTTAGCATTAACCTGATTTTGTCTGTTCCAGAATCTTGTCAGCCTTTTTGCTCGACTGGCAAATGACAACATTGGTTATATAGATTGGGACCCTTATATACCAAAGGTGAGATTAGCTTTACTGCTACCGTAGAAGGACATTGCTCCAAAATGATGTTTCTTGTTTAAATAATCTTTCTTGGCTGTTTTATATACACGGTAATCCAGCACCGGTTCAATATTGTAGGTTATACAGTTTGTATTCCGTCCCTGTTTTCAGATCTTCACTAGGATCTTAAGGAGTCTTAATCTTCCTGTAGGATCCAGTCAGATGCTGGTTTCTAGATATCTGACAAATGCCTATGACATCTGTCATGTGGTCATCTGGATTTCTGCTTTGCTGGTAAAATAAAGCACATATGCTTTTTGTTTTTGAATTGCCATCAAGTTGTCAAAACCATCAGGATATAATGTGATGCATTTATTTTATGTTCAATTATGTTTTTAGGGAGGGCCCAGCAAGCAAACCCAGACCCAGCTCAGTGGCCTTTTCAACAGTATCACCTCGTTTTTCCACCCTTCAAACCACGGCCGCTGGCTGGTGAGTTGCTTGCAGAGATTTGTGATTCTGAGTTTTAGTAGAAATAAATATATTAAATGCTGAATAATATATAAAGAATAAATCATGCATGATTTATAAGTATTAACAAAGTTATTGTATTAAAACAAATGAACAGCAAATTGAACAAGGCATTTCATCCGTCTCCCAGAATGCTTTTTAAGAGCTTGCAGCTGTGTCTGTTTGAAACACACTGCTGCTATCGACAATGCATGCCATTCCTTTTCTAGAAACATCTCATAGAACGCTGGACAGTTTGTCTTTGCATTGACTGAGGGAGGCATCTAGTTCTCCGTTTCGAATGTCACAGTAAACCCTGTGAAAGCTTTGTCCTTTTATTGTCACCACATTGTTGCGATATGACATTGTCTGTCCCTTTTAGCTGTTGATAAGATGTGTGCATTCTGTGGAACATCTGCTTTGTTTTTTAGAAGCTTACAGAAAGTATTTTTTCTTTGATTCCAATTAATTGTATGGTTTGTGGTGAGCATCGTAGGGTACAAAATGTTACATTTCAGAAAAGTTCACTCAGTGAGATGGGAATAAGAAGTCAAAGTTAATATTCATCCCTTTGATCAAATGGCAGTAGTAGTTTAATTTTGACAGTAAAAGCTCAGTTGAACTATTTGTTTAATTTAATCCATGTTTGCGTTATTTAGACTTCAATAACACATTTGTCTAAATAAAGCACATAATTACAGACCCTTTACAGATGTGCTTGCTGGATGAGTCTTAAGTTTGTAATAATATCATTATGGTCAGAGATCCATTTCAAATCCATTTCCCTCCCTTTCTTCCTAATGATTCCTTCTCCTTTTTATTGCACTACCTAATAATAGGGGGAAAAAATCTAATTAATGAATAAAAATGTTTCGTGTTACTCCATCCATCCCTAGATGAAACTTATGAAGCTTGTTCAGCGATTACCTGCCAGTGTTGTGAAACGTCTGCATCGCGAACGTTACCGGACACACACATGGCTGACCCCTGTTCCCGAGAGCCACCTTCTCAGTGAGCAGGACATCATAGATTTTGTGGAATGTATGAAGCAGCCCGTCTTGCTGGCAATGTTTAGCAAAACTGGCAGCCTGGATGCTGCCCAGGCCCTGCAAAACCTTGCCCTGCTCAGACCTGAGCTAGTCATTCCTCCAGTGCTGGAGAAGTAAGTGTGTGTGTGTGTGTGTGTGTGTGTTTTAAGAGTAATAGTTTCACAGATGTTCTATGGAATTCAACTTGCTAACAAACCCGTAGTAGTTTAGAAATCAGACAGTAAAATGAAGATGGGCGTGACATTATCACATAAAACCATTTTGGGACTCTAATTTAAGGACATATCCTGCCATGGAGACCCTCACTGAGCCGCACCAGCTGACCGCCACTCTTAGCTGTATGATCGGTGTGGCGCGGAGCCTGGTGGCTGGGGGCCAGAGGTTTCCAGAGGGCCCCACACACATGCTGCCTCTCCTCATGAGGGCTCTGCCTGGGGTCGACCCTAATGACTTCAGCAAGTGCATGGTGAGAGTCTGTTCATGACAGATGTTACGGATAATGAAAACTGCTAAACTATAAATTTAATTGTATATAGAATATAGAATGTGTGTGTATATACTATATATTCCATATACAATTAAATTTAGCCATGACAAAATTTCCAATACTGAAGTAATTATAAAGCTAAAAAATAAATATTGCATACTATATTAAAATTATTACTGATCATATATTTTCCTGTCCTAGCTTAGAATATCATACAGTAATTAAAAGTGTTTATTTACTTATTTGTTTCAGATAACATTCCAGTTTTTAGCAACTTTTGTTACTCTTGTGCCATTGGTGGACTGTTCAGCTGCTGTTCAGACAAGAAATGACCTCACACAGGTGAAACATCTTCCTGTCAGCAGTTTTCTTTTTTCATGTCATAATTTACGTGCAGTCATTTCATTATTTGTTTTTGTGCAGGTGGAAAAAGAATTGTGTTCAGCCTCAGCAGAGTTTGAGGATTTTGTTCTTCAATTTATTGATAGGTACAGAGCTGTTTTTGAATACTGTACATGTGCGTTTCTTTCTGTATCCTCATTCTCCCTCTCATGTTTGTCTTTTTAGGTGTTTTGCACTGATTGACACGAGTACACTGGAACAAACCCGGGAAGAGATGGAGACAGAGAAAATGACTCATCTGGAGACTCTGGTGGAGCTGGGCCTGTCCTCCACATTTAGCACTATCCTCACGCAATGCTCTATGGAAATATTCCAGGTCATTACAAACACGCTTACTGTACCCATGGAGTTCAATCTAGTCATAGCTTATACTACTGCTCAGAATTTTGGGTTCATTAAGATTTTCTTATGCACTAATGCTAACCATGGCTGCATTTATATGATGAAAAATACTAAGACAGAAATATGTCAAAATATTATTTAAGGGTTTAGTTTATTTTCTGTAGTGGCAAAAATTTTCAGCAGCTATTACTCGAGTCTGCAGAGTCACATGATACATACTTTTCTAGTTGCTTTGGTGAATGGAAAGTTTAAATTTAAGTTTAAACAGCATTTATTTAAAATGGAAATCTTTTATAACAATCTTAATTGTCACTTTTTGTCAAAGTAATGCATCCTTGCTGAATAAAAAGTAATGATTTCTTTTAAATCTTACAGACCCTAAACTTTTGAACAGAACTGTATTTCCATAATGCTTTAGCTATGCAATGATATTTTCCATTTTTTTTGTAGGTGGCTCTTGAAAAAGTCTTTAACTTTGCCACTAAAAACATTTTTGAGACTCACGTGGCTGGACGGATGGTGGCAAACATGTGCAGAGCTGCAACCAAGGTCGGTGTCCTGAGCTCAACTCGCCGACATCCACAGCTGACAGTGTTTCTCAAAATGTTTGGCTGACCAATTTAAATGATTGTTCTCCTTTCAGTGTCACCCGGCAGAGTCTCTGAAACTCTTTTTGCCCCACTGCTGCAATGCCATATTACAAATCTCAGCCTGTAAGTTCCGCCTACATGCAATGTTGTAATGGGATTATATGTATTGCTACATATGTTGTGAGTTTCCTGCAAACATACCATGTGTTCTTAGATGAAGAGATATTAAATGAAGAGGAGCTGGATAAAGAACTGATGTGGAACCTCCAGCTGTTGTCTGAGGTCAGCACTGTGGACAATGTTGATATCCAATTAGCTAGTTCTTGAAATGTAGAAATTTAATCAGATTTTGCATGAAAATATTTATCTGTAAATATAGAGCTTGAAATGTATGTCCAGAAATCAGATCAGTCTAGAAATCTTAGTGTAGAAATTTGATCTTATGAAATTTGGATAGTTTATATCAGTAAAAAAGACATTTAGCTCTAAAACCTGACTTTAGAATCTGTAACTACAAATCAATTTTGAACTGTTCCCATAAACGTATGTTTATATTAACAGTTCCTGTTATGTAAAATAACAGTTCTTGTCTCTGTCTGTAGGTGACCCGTGTGAATGGTGATCAGTTGTTACTCTACAGGTCTCAGCTGGTGCAGATTCTTCAGTTAACTCTGCACCTGAAATGCAAGCAGGGCTACAATCTGGCCTGTAAGCTGCTCTATCACATCCTGCGCTCCATGTCCCTCATCTATCCCAGAGAGTACTGCAGCATGCCCGGAGGGGTCCAGCAGCACACTGACACATACCTTCCAATTAAGGTCAGCCTCAAGTGGAAAATGTGCCCGGTTTTTCCACTAACCCTCTCATAGTGACAGGAGGCTCAGCTCTAAATCTGAAATATGATGCCATAATCCTGAAGAATCCAAAGTATCCAAGAGTCCATTTGAAAACAATCACTGACATACTGTGCAGTACAGAGCTGTCTGATGTAAAAGCATTTCTTTGAACAGTTAGTTTTGTACTTAAATCAGTTTGATGAGAAATGCCTGTATTCAAATGACCATATGACTTTGATATCTTGGTAAATGTAAGAGATATTGTTGAGATCTCTTCTAAAACTTTAATTATTTAAATTACAATGCAACAAAAGTTGTATTTTACTGTAGGGTTCATATTAATTAATAGATGCAAATATGATATAAATTAGTAAATACTAATATTATATGAATAGTATGATGTAATATGATTAGTGTTATAGTATAGAAATATAAAATGTACAAATAAGTCTGAAAATGTATTTTAAAAATTAAAAAATGTTTCAATTTCCATTCAACAATGGCAGTGTGAATGGGAGGTTCCCACTAGGATATTTGTGTTTGCTGCTGTGAGCGGGATTTACTTCTATCCCATCAAATGTCTCTAAGAGGAAGGGATGAGATGATTGAGTAAATGAATGGATTAGTGGAGCTCCGTCATCTCCTCTCGTACTGGTTAACCTGAGCACCTTTTCTTAGACAGACAGACGTCACTCTGTCTGACGCATTATTACATGGTTTATTTGAACTTGACTCCACCTCGGCATTCTCTGTAAATCAGAATCATTCCCCCTAATTTTTTTAATTCATGAAAACAAATTCATGAAACTTCTTTTATAATGTTTTTTTTTTTTTTTTTGTCTTAAAGAAAAGTGTATTAAGAAAACATAAAGATGATTTTTGACATTACTCCAGTTATCATCAGTATGCTTAAATGGAGCAAAGAGAATGTCATTGAGGCTGATGTTTTACTAGTTATCTCTATTTCCTCTCTGGATCAGGACTGGGGTCGACCTGGAGACCTGTTGAACCTGGGCATTCAGTGGCACGTGCCTAAAACGGAAGAGAAAGAGTTTGTGTTTTACTTGCTGGATCTGCTGTTGAAACCTGAACTCGAGCATCTGCAGAAACACGCACAGGGAGAACAGGACATCAGCAGGTCAGCCACAGGATACGGTAACATGCTATCTATCTGAACTCATTCGAACCCACACTCTCCCATCAGTACCTTCCCCTTCATCAACACCAAAGCAGAAATGTGTTCATGGTTTCTTTTTACGAGTCTTTGTGTTTAAGTGTTTATAACAAAAATGATTTGATATTTTTCAAATTTCTGTTTTAATTCTTATTTTTATAGAAGCAAAAAAACAAATGTTTTAAAATATATCTGGCCCCTGTGTTAAACGCGAGACACACTGTACGATTATCGAAATCTTGCAAGGTGTTTTGGGCTTTTTTAAGAGATCAGTCAGACACTATGATTTAAGATTGATTTAAGCTCTTTTGAGATCTTTTGTTTCTTTTATAGATGGATACCTTTTTATGAATGCATTGATAACACTTTACAATAAGGTTCATTAGTTAACATGAACTAAGAAAGAACAATAATTCTACAGCATTTATTAATCTTACTTGATGCTAATTTCAGCATTTACTAATGCATTATTAAAATTACAAATTGTGTTTGTTAACATTGGTTAATGCACTGTGAACTAACATGAATAAACGATGAGTAGTTGTATTTTTTTTGTGTTGAAAAAGATGAATAAATACTGTAAATACTGTTTTTTCATGATAGTTAATACATTAAGTAATGTTAACAATGACACCTTACTGTAAAGTGTTACCAGTGCATTAATACAAGAAAGTACATTCAAGAAAAGGAGATAAGAGAAAGATGAATCTTTCTAATGAGTTTTGTGTCTCTTTAGGGATGATGTTTTACAGAGTCTGTCCATTGTTCATAACTGCCTTCTGGGAGCAAGCAGCCTTCTGCCCCCACTGAGTGGAGAACCTGTGCCAGACAAGTGTGACTCACACACAATATAGTGCTGTTACAATAACAGATTAAAACACTTTATTTTAAACTTAACATATCATATCAATTTTGTAACCTTGCAATGCTTCTCACTTCAGGATAAACAGTATGATTCAGCTATGCGAGACAAATGTGTACACAGGAGAAGACTATGGTGAGTAAGCATTTACTTTTTGTGCTTAAAACCATTTCTGGAGCTGGACTAATAAGTTAGTTGCTTATTATTGGTTATGTGGCAGACCTGACTAGAGACAACTACAGAGAGGACATCTGTAAGGTGATCAGACCCCTGCTGCGTAAGTCTCTAGCTCTAACGTACTAAGTCCTGTTCTTGATTTTTGTTTTGTTTTGCATATGTAGATCAGTCTCTTAACTTTTTATCCATACAGACCACACTCTACAGCACTCAGAGGATGACATCAAATCCCTCTTCTTAATTATAAAGGTGAACTGCAACACTGTCAGGTTTATGTGCATATTTGTATTGGTGATAAGCAGTGATGCGACAGAGGAATGGTGTTGTCTCTTTGTAGATCATCAACGACCTGCTCCACTTTAAAGGCTCACACAAACACGAGTTTGACTCCCGTTGGAAAAGTTTCAGCCTCATTAAGAAGTCCATGGAGAACAAGGTTAAATGCACATTTATTGTATGTTACTGTTGCAGACCCCGCCCTGGAGGTCTTCCTAACAGATGAGAAATTGTATTTTTTAATTAAAAAGGAAGAGAGACAAGAACTTGCTGTTAATACAGGCAGTCTTCATTCTCTTCAGGCACACTTATACATCTTAATGTAATGAAAAATCTTATCAAATACTGTATGTGTAAATACTACACACTTGCAAACAACAACTAACTATTCTCTCTTCTTCTCGTCAGCTTCATGGCAGTAAACAGCACATTCGAGCTCTACTCATTGACAGAGTCATGTTGCAACATGAGGTAACTGATAAGAATTTTAATAATAATTCATATAATAATAAGAATCAAATGCTTGTTTGGGGGCTCTTCTGCATGTTTTGTTATGATTTCAGTGGTTTTGAGTGTGTTTTGTGCCTGTGTGTTTTAGTTAAGAAATCTGACCATAGAGGGATGTTGCTACAGGAGTGTTCATCAGGACTTGATAAATGACGTGCTTAGACTGTCCACTAGCAGGTACAGTCAGGTATGACAAGGCCATATACACAAACATATACTGTATATGTTCTCCCACACAAAGCAATGAATGCATCATTAACATGCCCTGTTTTACCTCAGGTGAGGGGTAAAGCTCAAAATGTGCTGTTCACAGCATTGGGAACCTACAGCTTATGCTGCAGAGATGTCATCCCTGTGGTGCTGGAGTATCTGGACCCAGACCGTACTGACGTCACCCAGCAGCAATTCAAAGTAGGTCTTACGCCGTTCAGGATTAATATACACTGAAAGAAACTAAGAATCTTTTTACTCCTATTGATCAATCTGACATATAACAGCTTTGGAAAATTGAGCAGGATCATATACAACATACTATGTCTTTTTACTCATCTCTAGGGTGCCTTGTACTGTCTGTTAGGGAACCACTCTGGGATCTGTCTTGCTAACCTTCAGTACTGGGACTGCATTGCTCTCACATGGCCTGCCATTGTGCGTTCTGGTATGAGCCTCTCCATGTCTCTAGAGAAGTCTTCAGTCGTCCGGCTCGTGGATGATCTGGCTGACAAAATCCACCGCCAGTATGAGACCATCGGAATCGACTTTTCTGTGAGTTCAGCAGATGGTAGCCTAAATGAGGCAGAAACATTAACTAAACAAAATAAATAAAAAAAATACACACTTTAACTTTAAATAACCTTTAACCTTCGCAATTGAAAGTATTAACATTATAATATAAAGTAAAAAGTGTTCTAAAGCTAATGTTTTTGTTGACATCTCATAGCTCTCTTTTTTTCTATACTATATGTCTTTAAACAGTTGTTTTTTTCTCATATTCAGATTCCAGAGAGCTGTGTTGAGGTTGCTCTAAAATTGATGAAATCTAGCAACCCAGAACCGACTCCTTGTGCTGCCTCTGAACAAGAGGAACTGGAGGGAAGAAAGAGACAGGAACAGAAAAACAAAGAATCGGTGCAGTAAGTAAATATATAATATGCTTTCCAATTTGTATCCCATTAAGCAATGGATATACACAAATTGTTGTTTTTTTCCTTACAGGAAGTATGAGAAACTAGTGGTGGATCTTTTGGACAGCCTTTACAACCGCAACTTGTATGTCTATTCATTGTGTCTTTTTAGATTGCACTGCAAGTGTCTGAATTGTAAATGGAATTTCCTTGGTCATATGCTTGTTTATTTGGCAGGCCCTGGAAGTTTGAGCAGATAGCTATCGGCTTCCTCTCTCTGATGCTGAGAGATGACCACCCCTTGCCTTCCTCTGCAGTCCTCTTTTTCATTGAGAGCCTGAACCACGACTCGCTCTTAGTTCGCAATGTGCGTTTGTAATTATACTTACAAACATATGTTAAAGGAAAAGCTACACAAAAAGACCCTACATTTTGTGGTCTGCTGTTTATTTTTCAGGGTGCGATTTCAGCAGTGAGTGGCATTCTAAAGCAGCTCAAGAGACCTCACAAGAAAGTGGCCGTGAATCCCTATGACATATCTGAGCTCAAAACCTCGCTGCAGTCATGTGAGAATGCTATCTGTACAGTATGGTCTCAGTAAATAGACCCGCATCAAAGAATATCTGAGATTTATGCTATAATTCTTCCTGTTCTTCATATAGGTGGTGGTAAAGCTCTGAGCTCTCTGTTGGTGGGAGACAGGCCTGATAATCAGTGGCTGCAGTATGACAGCAGCAGGTTGCCACGCTCCCAGCAGGACTGGAATGAATGCTGCTTCATTGAGAAAACCCACTGGGGCTATTCCACATGGCCACGGTACACATGCTTAGAGTGCTTAAAAACACATGTAGATTAAGTGTCTTATGAATCCATACAACAGCTTTGTGTGAAGAATACAAAGAAAAGGAAGACCCTTTAAGTATTGCAGGAAATATCCTTTAAACTGTATATGCATCAAAGAAAACTGGAAAAAAATATACATCACAAAAAACATTTAGCAGCACTACTTTTATCAAACATTAATATAAACAAGAAATGATTATGTGCTATTAATAAGAAGACTAGTGTAGCGTCTGCTGAAAATCTAACTTTTAAACAGTACAGTATATTTAGCATTCGACTGACGATCCATTAGTTTTGTTTCACGGATATTTCTTTCTTTAGGAAGCTGATGCTCTATGCCTCTCCTGAGGAACAGCCCAAACAGGGCAAAACAAGAGAAGAGATGAATGAGGTACACAAATACACTACTTAAACTAAAATCAATTTAAACCCAGCTACTTCAGAACTACTTGCACCACCTCATTTTAGTGAATTTTAGTGTTTTTTGCCTTGTTTGCTTAGGTTTGTGTGTTTTCTGTGTTGTAGAGTGAACAGATTATATACGATCATTTCTCCGACCAGCAGTTCATAGATCAGTTCATCCAATATTTGTCTCTGGAGGACAGAAAGGGGAAAGATAAATTCAGCCCACGACGATTTTGCCTCTTTAAGGTGAGAAATTTTTATACAGTCCTCAAACCCTTTGAAATGTTGACTATAGACTTTATGAGTCAGGTTTTCAGGCTTGTTTAAACAAGTCCTGTGACTGACAATAGACTGCATCATAAACACTATCTCGTGTTGTCAAAGGGTCTTTTCCGGAACTTCGATGATGCCTTCCTGCCCCTGTTGAAGCCTCATATGGAGCGTCTTGTTGCAGATTCCCATGAGAGCACCCAGCGCTGTGTGGCGGAGATCATCTCTGGACTCATCAGGGGCTCCAAGCACTGGAGCTACAACAAGGTATTAGCACGCATCCATAAACTGTAGGTGCGCTACCACCAAGTTAAGAGGATGAGAGTCCTCAGCATCGCTGTTACACACCATTTGGTGAAGAATGATGTTTTCAAGTTTGTGTGCATTTGTTACAGGTGGAAAAACTGTGGGCTCTGCTGTGTCCACTGCTTCGTAAAGCTCTCTCTAATATCACCATTGAGACGTATGCAGACTGGGGCACCTGTATCGCCACTGCCTGCGTAAGGACACCTTTATAACTCTTTTTGGAGCACAAACTGATCTTTTAGTTAGATGTAGATCTGTATACCACATATTATTAAGCTTTCATTAAATATTTTCAAGAAAAAGGGGCATTTTGATATACATTAGCGTTCAAAAGATCAGGGTCAGTGAATGTTTTTTAAATGTAAAAATACTTAAGTCACAATAAAGGCAGCAATAGATTGCAATATATTTTTATTTAAAATAAATGCTACTCTTTTGAACCTTCTATTCATCTGAGAATCCTGAAAATGCACCAAATCAGCACATTAGAAAGATTTCTGAAGGATCGTGTGACAATGAATAACTAAAAAATTAGTTCTACCATCATATGAATATATATTTTACCAAATGTAGATTTAAAATAACTTTTCTATTTTAAATTAAAGTAATATGTACCGGTATTGATGTTTTTGTTGTTTGCTTTTTCGAAAAAATAAAATATATGCAGCCTTGGAGATGTCAAAAACTTCAAAAGTAAAACTTTTGAACATTGCTTTACTCCTTAATATTGTCTCAGAAATATTGTGCACATATATGTGTTATACAGGAGAGCCGAGACCCACGAAAGCTGCACTGGCTGTTTGAGATGCTGATGGAATCTCCGGTCACAGGAGAAGGAGGCTCGTTTGTGGATGCCTGGTATGACATCACTACCACACACTTCCTCTTTTGAAAGCTGAATGGATTAAAAAGAGGAAATGCTGAATGTGACTGGCTTCTTTTTATTTCATGCGATGTCATCTCTGTTTTTCAGCCGCTTGTATGTGCTGCAGGGAGGCCTTGCTCAGCAGGAATGGAGAGTCCCAGAGTTGCTTCACAGGTTACTACAGTACCTAGAACCCAAACTCACTCAGGTCTACAAGAATGTACGCGAACGCATCGGCAGGTATGTACTTGAATGCCAAAATCAAGTCAACATTATATGAATTTTCTTCACGTTAAGTCAATGTTCGCTTTTTGCCTCAGCAATTGCCATTCGTTCTTGCTCTCTTGTCTCTCAGTGTGCTCACCTACATCTTCATGATCGACGTGAACCTGCCACACACTCAGCCCACTACATCCCCACGCATCTCAGAGTTCACAGAGCGTGTGCTGGCCAGGCTCAAGCCTTTAACGGAAGGCGAGGAGGAGATCCAAAACCATGTGGTAGATGAGAACACAGAGGCAGATCAAGACGAGAGGACACAAGCCATCAAATTACTTAAAACTGGTACGTACTTTGTGAGTCTTACTGTTTGTGTGTGAATGTGATTGTTTGTGTGCGCAGAAGTGATACTTTTGTGTTTGTTATAGTGTTGAAGTGGTTGATGACCAGTGCTGGTCGCTCCTTCTCTTCTGTGGTCCCGGAACAGCTTCGTCTCCTCCCTCTACTCTTTAAAGTGAGTCCCAGTTTTGTCTGTAATTTAGTTAACCGTCTGCAAGTCTTGTATGTTTAAGTCTGCCTTTGTTTCTAGATTGCTCCTGTGGAGAATGACGACAGCTATGATGAGATGAAGAGAGATGCTAAGATGTGTCTATCTCTCATGTCCCAGGGACTGCTGTACTCCGAGCAGATCCCACAAGTCCTCAGTGCACTTGAGGAGGTGACTTTCCAATGTCCATAATGCGCACACACAGAAACTAAATATGCTTTTAGTGCCAGTTATGTATGACTGCGAGGGTTTAATGTGTAATCTGACCAGCAGATGGTGCTATTTGTTACAGATTTCTAGGAGTTGCTCATGGCACGCACGTTACACCGTCCTCAGCTACCTGCAGATCATGGTTTTCTACAATCTTTTCACCTTCCTCAGCGATGCCAAGGCCGTCAGTGACGTGAGAGCGCTAGTACTGCGCCTGCTGGAGGATGAACAACTAGAGGTGTGTGAATAAACTTGCACACTAATATACACACATGCTTTAAGGTGCTCTAAGCGATGTTTCAGGATTTTAGCTTGATTTCATTTTTATCTCAAACCTTATGCATCACACCTTGATCGTCTTGCTGTCTGCTATCTGAATACATTGGGGAAAAAACCCGGTCTCAAAAGACAACACAAAGGCTGCAATACCAAAACAAACACTATGGGTACAGGGGGCTGTTCCATATAACTAGTTTACCAAATAAGCCAGGCTTATGGCAGATAGTCTGATTTATTTAATGCAAATTAACTGGCAATAAGTCAGACTAACTGAAATAAGCCTGGCTTGCTCTGTTTTGTTTTGTATTTACGTGAAACATCAGCGGAAGTGACGTCAAACAACATCTCATAGAGCACCTTTAAAGGATTGGTTCACAGTTTCTGAGGACTAGGGGTATCTCTGGCTCTTTATTCATTTGGGGCACAATCATCATCTGCCATGCCTAATATGAGAGTGCAGACTTGCCTAGTAATTTTATACCAAGTATTACTAATTATTTGTGTCCTACAATCAACAAAGTAGAATTTAAAAATAAAAATAGATTAACTTTATGAACAGCGTTTTTTAAAATAACAGCCACGAGCAGAGCATTGGAATAAAATGAATCACCAATAATTTTTTTTTTTTAATATTTGTCTGAATATTAAAATGAATAAATGAATCATTTTGATAGCATACAGGGAGAGTGAGCATTTTTGGCAGTACTGTTTCAAAGTTTCTCTAATTTGAAGCAAACATTTTAGCCATGTTAACATACACAAAAAATATTTACATATTTATTTAAAATAGTTTAGAATTTAATAATATAATTATATTTAATATAATTTTACCCTAACTTAACATACACCTCTCAACCTTTTAATTAAAAAAAGATTTGCTGTTCTTTTTGAACTCTTTTTTTTATTTTTTATTTTTTTTGCTCATAAAGAATGCATCACAGTTTGTACAAAATTATTATGGAACACAACTATTTTCAACACTAAAAAGAAGAACCAAATCTGCATTTTGGGATGATTTTTAAAGGATGTGACATTGAAGACAGGAATAATGCAAATTCAGTTTTACCATTGCATTAACAACTTGAATTTTAAAAATATTAAAGGGATAGTTCATCTTCTGTTGGTCCCCATTGACTTGCACAGAATGTTTTTCCAAACTATGGAAGTCAATGGGGTCCAGCAACTAAAGCTAAATTATCTCTTTACATTTTTGTAGTTAATGTATTTTTTTAAGACAAATGTGTGTGTGTTGTATAGTTGGCCCTTTATTATGCATAACATAAAGGTCATATTCACATAAAATGATTAAAATTTCGTAATATGTGCAGGTATCTAGATGTTGAAGACATTTGTCACTTGAGTTAAGCTAGATTGCAGTTCAAGTTATATTTTCAGTATATCTAAATTTGTGTATTTGAGTATAATCGCTAAGGTTAAATGTGTCGAAAGCCAATTACATAAGCCGCCGTGGTGAAAGTGTCTCTTTCTCCGTTCTGTCTTTTCAATGATGTAGGGCTCCCTTGTTTTCCTTTACACACTCTCTCTCTCTCTCTCTCTCTCTCCCTCGCACACACGCTCTCTATCCTTCGATCCCTCTTACTGTTACCATAGCAACTCCTAGCTGCAGCAATATTCTGTTTCCATGGTGATAGATGTTCAAATTTTCAGAAAGGAGAGGACGGCAAACAGAGAGAAGAGGCTAAAGGGGGAAAGAATAGGGTTATGAGTGGAAGAAAACTACACTCTTTAATTCAGCCTATTAAATAAAAGCACTCTGTATTCCATGATGCGTGCGATATGACCCTCTGTGATGTGATACAGACATATTCGGTTGATTAGTGCTAGTACTAGCCAATCAGAACGTGACAGCGACTGTTTCACGGTGAAAGATCAGAGCACACAGGCCAAGTACGCAAGAGTTTAAAGCTTTAAAAAAGCCGTTGTTTCACTGTCAGCACAAATGCATGTCCTAAACTTTAATGGCGGTGTGTTTTTAATATATATATTTTTTGCCTAACTACACAGAGGTTTTTCAGACTGGTTTACAGTGGCCCAGTTGTGCACACAACAACAAAATGACTAGTTGTTTAGCACATCAGTGGTAAAGAGCTCTAAATTTTCTCATTCACTCTTTTTAACCTGACTGGAGTCGTGTTTTGTTCTGTGAGGCAGATTGCACCTTTCTGCTGTGTTCCATAAATGTCCAACACTTTCTGTGTTCTTTTTTAAAGAAACGTGACACAAAATACCCGTCTGTCCCTGTTCTGCACTTCCCACACTTTAGATAACTGAAAAGAGAAATTGTTTGAACCTAAAATCTAAATTGTCTGAACTGTAACAATCTTCTGTAATGATCTTTCTTTCTTTCACTCCCGCTTCATGTTTTTAGGTGAGGGAGATGGCCGCCACCACTTTAAGTGGATTCCTGCAGTGTAATTTTCTCAGCATTGACGAACCGATGCAGGCACATTTTGAAGCCCTAAGCAAGACCCGTCTGCCCAAGCGCAAGCGGAGAAAGCTGGGCTCAGTGGTGGACACGATCCTTTCTGCTGGTAATGATCACCCAGACAAACACTAAGTTTGGGGTCAGCAATTTTTAAAAAATGCTTTTGAATGCAGTTTCTCACACTGAAAATATGATATATATTACTATTTAAATTAACAATTTTGTATTTAAATATATTTAAAAATATTTATTTCTGTTATGGCAAAGCTGAATATTAATGAGCCATTATCCCAGTCTTCACTGTGGCATGATCCTTCATAAATCATTTTTATTTGAATAAGCTTTAAATACTTTTAAGTTCTAAAGTTTGAATTATTTGAGTAGATATATATTTAACATTTTTAAATGATCAGTGTTGTTCACTGTATAGTATATGTAATCCAGTAAAGTTAATTTTTAGCAAATTTAATCAATGAAAAATTTTCATACTTTACTTTTTTATACCTCTTCATACTTTAATGTTATGCTTCAAATAATTTTTTTTATGCACACATATACTTTTTTCATTTACATCATGACTTCAAAAAGATTTCATATATATATATATTTTCAGTTGTCTCTGGCTTGTATAAATTCAAGGTAACTTCGGCTGCTTTAGTCACTCAGGCGTATTTACCTGAGCTCACCCTAGGTATATTTTTATGCCTTTAATAACTCTGCTTGAATCTTTGATTTTCCTGTTTGTGTGTAGACTTGGTTCGGCGACATGCAGGTGTACTGGGTCTGAGTGCCTGCATCTTGTCCAGCCCATATGATGTGCCCACCTGGATGCCCCAGATCCTCATGGACCTGAGTGCCCACCTCAACGACACACAGCCTATAGAGGTACAGCTCTCTCTCCTTTACTGCTGTTAGATGTGGAGAGAATGGGGGTTGATTGGGAACGATCAGCTGATTGCAGTCTGCAGGGGGCAAGGGATTGATTGAGCAAAGATTAAATGTTTAAACATTTCTGGAATTCTGGAAGAATGTGAAGAAAACGTATTCATGGCAAAGGCAGACCAACAGCTGCAGTACTGAGAATACTACCTAACCCGATATCCAGGTCCCTTAAATGAGTGACTCACAAGAACAAATATATATTGGTTGTTTCTCTAGATGACTGTGAAGAAAACCCTGTCGGATTTCCGTCGCACTCATCATGATAACTGGCAGGAACACAAGCAGAAGTTCACAGATGACCAACTGCTGGTGCTCACAGATCTGCTGGTCTCCCCCTGTTACTACGCTTAGGTCTGTTACAAACACACACACACAGGCCCTCTTCCAAAACCTAGTGAGCTGATTTGCTTTCTGCTGCCTACATAGACTGTGCCTTCTAAGGTAGCATTCTAATTCAAATGAAATGACCGATTTGGAACGATTTATATACTGTAGGCAGCAACTCATAAAAATAGTAATACTACGGTGCAATTTCAACACATTACTTGTGTTGCTAACACACATTACTAACACACATATTGGGTAAAACTGTTGATTTTTTTTTAGTTTAACATCTTTTACACTTTATTCATCATTTAATAATTGTCTGGGTCATTTTTTCAACCTTGATGAATTGTCATAGCATGTATGGTATTATTTTGATATTATATGATATGATAATGTTTCTTCCTTGTGTTTTTTTCTCCTCTTATGATCATTTCATTTCTGTTTTTCAGAATGATGCTGCTGTCTGGGGAGGGGAAAAGACAAAGCTAACTGAAACCTGATTTTTTTGTGTGCTCTGAATGTTTGGATTTGTTTGTAGAGGACAAATAAAACAGTTTATTTAGCAATAGATGCAATTATCTAGTTATGAAATAACTAGAATATTTTACTAAGCTCTTTTTTTTTATGATTATTTTTGAATACACTTAATATTTAAGGGGAACTTTATTGCAGGTATCGCTGACCTGCATCTATAATGTTCTTGTACAGTTTTTGCTTGTTTGAGTGCAGTATGGATTGTTACAGCCCGATATAAAGCAGTTTTCTGCACTGCTTGCACTGCATTTATTGGACTACTAGCATTTTACAATTTTAGCAGTAATCTGTTTGAAATGTGTACACATGTAATGTTGGTAAATGTTACATATGTGTATGAGGTAAAAGTACCCACTTCTGTTTTTCTATTTTGAAGTAGCACTGTAAATTTCCTCCTGCCTCATGAAGACAGTGCATTTTGAACAACCATGTAAGCATAAATGAAAGAGTGTAAGAATATGTCATTTGGTGATGCTATTCTTCATTTGGCATGCCAATGAGACTGAGCCAAACAAAAAAATATCAGTATAATCACAATGGATGGTGTTAGAAAATAAGTCAAATAGAGATTTTAAACTCCTCCTTCCTGCACTTCATGCATCTTTTTCTCTTAGTTTTATTTTGTCAATAAATGATTATTATATGATTTATTTATTCAGTTGAACTTTGCATGTGTTTGCAGTTTTTGCTTTAAGCCAGGTGTTCTCATATCCTGGATACATTTTTAAAGAACTGTCAGCAAATTGTAAAGACCGTGTCATTGATTTGCAGTTAGCAAGCATTGCTAAACCTGTCAGTAACAACAATTCTAGATCATACATTAATGCAGTGGTTTGTGGGCAAGCTTGCATTTTAAGTTTAATTCACACTGTGTCAAAATGATGTCATAAGCCAATGTGTAGTTCAACTTTGGATGGTAAACTAGAAGACTGTAATATGATAATGCTGACTAATTACTTGTTTTGTTGTTCCTTCTTGATATTCCTTTTACAATTATTTGACAAGGCAAGGGATTTTGTATAAAGTGTGACAACGTATGCAGGTCTTTTTTGTAATATAAATGTTAAATATAAATTAACTTTCCTAAATGATAAATATAAATAATAACAAACATTGTATAAATACGTGTGTGTGTGTGTGTGTGTGTGTGTGTTTATACACACAAAAGTTGTACGTATTGTATTTTTGTGTTCGCTCATATTTAAAAAATAAAAATACTACAATTGTTTATCAGAACATCATGTGTGTGCATAATACTGCATATTTATATAAAAAATATAATGGAAATGATATATAATGTATGCGTATCAAACAAAATTAATCTCTGTGCTCCTGAGTGAGCATCCTGTACTCACGGGCACGCGCTTGCTATCCATTCACGGCTCCAATATGATTCCAGTGAGGCGCGCCCACTCTCCTGCGCATTAATTTCACTGTTTTTCATTCTTATCTCTTCCTGTGATACTCCTTCTCTAGCTAGGATGCTTGTAACGTTCATGTACTGTGGAAATTCGTACAAATGTGGAAAACGCGTCGTCGTAAAAAGGGCACACATAGGGAATCCATGGTAAGAAAATCATATTTTTTTTCGGCAAGTGGAGAAAGAATGCTGCAGGGTTATAGACATTATAGGCGACTGTGTGACTAGACTGGACGATTTCTTAGATATGTACTAGACGTTTGTTTCATCGATGCATGTGATTTATATGTTCTTTCAAAGATGGGGGCTGGATGCATTTTTTGACACGATTTTATAGTCGGCGCACATTAACCTGCAGTAATATCATTCTTAACAGAGGTTAACGTATAAGAAAAGCTTTCAGATACTATGCAGATTGTTGCAGGCACGTATTCATCTTAATCGATAGATTTGTGGATGACGGGAGCGCGCACGGATGATATAATGTACAATATTCATCCTGTTGCTCTGCGTTTTTAAAGAAATTCCAAATCATTTTTGCACCAATGGATATAACATAAATCAAATCCTTCGAATGGTTAAAAAAAGCCTTTAAGATGATATGTTTGTTAATTTCTTGTAAAAAATTATCACAGGCAAAGCTTCATATTGTCTGTTACTAATCAATATTTCTTATCCCTTGTGTCCTTGCAGCAATCCAGAGGGTCTACCATGAACCATGTGCACAATTGGAGTATTAGCTCGCTCTTGGGTGACCTGAAGACAAAATGGGCAACACTCTGAGGTTGTGACCACTTTGCATCCCCATGTGTACCATGAACAGCACTGCCTGGCCTTTGGACCTGGCTGAGTTTGCGAAACCTCTGAGCTTTAACAGCTCCCAGAGCCAGTCTGCTTCAGTGAGCGGCTGGGCCTTGATCCACACGGCTACCCTCGCCTCTTGCTCCCTTCTGTTGGTCCTCATCTTTTGTCTCGGTTCTTATGGAAACTTGGTGGTCTTCTTGTCCTTCTTTGACCCGGCGTTCCGCAAGTTCCGCACCAACTTCGACTTCATGATCCTCAACCTGTCCTTCTGTGACCTGTTTATTTGCTGCGTCACCGCACCCATGTTTGCACTGGTGCTCTTTCTGGATGCTGGCGACACTAGCAGTGGCGTGTCCAAGGGCTTCTGCTTCGCCTTCCACCTCACCAGCTCGGGCTTCATCATTATGTCCCTGGAAACGGTGGCTGTGATTGCCCTGCATCGGCTCCGTATGGTCCTGGGTCAGCAGCCAAATCGTACCGCTTCGTTCCCCTGTACTCTGGCCCTCACGGCACTATTATGGACCACCAGTTTCACTCTAGCGGCATTGGTCACCTTAAGAGCGTATCCCAGGAGCTCAGGACCTTGCCTGCCCCACTTTGGTCTTACCGGGAACAAGGCCAAGGTAGTATTGTATGTATACATTGCGGACTTTGCTTTCTGTGTAGGTGTGGTCTCCATCTCATACCTCATGATCGCTCAGGCGTTAAGGAAGAACGCTCAGGTTCGAAAGTGTCCCATCATCACGGTGGATGCAACACGTCCACCTGCTTCTCATCCGTCGCTCATCGCCGCAGGTTTCGAGGGCATGCAGTGTACAGTGCAGGTGCCCTCACTGTACCGCAACCAGACCTACAACAAGCTCCAACATGTCCAGACGCACTCCTTCACCAGGAGGACCAACCAGCCCCTTGTGCCCGGGGCTGCCACTGGAGCAACTTGCTGCCAGTTGGTGTCCACAGTTAACCTGGCGACAGCTAAGGATTCAAAGGCTGTGGTCACATGCATAGTGATCGTCATTTCTGTGCTGTTGTGCTGTCTACCGCTAGGCATATCCTTGGCACAGGATATGGTGTCACCGGAAAGCAGCTTTGTCCACTATCAGTTTGAGCTCTGTGGATTCGCCCTCATCTTCCTGAAGTCTGGAATCAACCCGTTTGTGTACTCGCGCAATAGCGCTGGTTTGCGCCGCCGTGTGCTCTGCTGCTTTCAGTGGTTGACCTTGGGCTTCCTGTGCTGCAAGCACAAGACACGCCTACACGCTATGGGCAAAGGGAGCCTGGAAGTCAACCGCAACAAGTCCTCGCACCATGAGACCAACTCTGCATATATGCTCTCGCCAAAGCCTCAAAGGAGGCTGGTGGACCAGGCTTGCGGACCCAGTCATTCCCGGGACAGCATGCCTAGTCCCTGTGCCACCGCTGGACGCAAACCCAGACCCCCGAGCACATCTACACCCATCAATACGCGTATAGAACCCTATTATAGTATCTATAACAGCAGTCCATCAGCAGGCCCGAGTTCCCCCAACAGCCTGCAGCCGGTCAACTCTCAAACCACGGCCTTCGCTAAAAGCTACGTGGCTATGCACTACCACACCCACCAGGAGGCACTGCAGGACTTTGACAGCACCTCGGCTCATCAGATTCCCATCCCATCAGTCTGAGCTGGAGAACCTCATACTACTTTCTCAGCTTCCTAAGGGGAGCGTTTACAGTGTTTGCTTGTGGTGTTTTGCTCAAGAGACAATATGCATCGAGTATCCAATAAAAAGAAAACAGGACTAGTTATTCACAATGTTTTCTGGACTGAAGAAGGTTCTATTTTTACATTGACACGGCATTCTCATGTGCAGTAATAGTCTTCATGCAGATTATGTATTTGTGAAACATCTTACATTTTATATATGAAGTTATTAAATGTTTTGCAAGTGTATGCTGAAATCTCTTTCATTTGAGACAGAATGTTTAATAATGTACAGCTGTATTTTGCTGTGTCAATCATTTCTTTTAAAGGTACTGATGCACCTTATGCATTAATAAGCTTTGGACTGATGTTTTTTATGCAAGAGCATTATTAGATCTCTGTGAAAAAAAAAACTGTCAACAAAGAGACATTAGCACCACCTAGTGTAGGTAAATGGGCAATCAAATGGAAAATCAGGCAAAAATAGTCAAATCCAAAAATGTTTGCAAGTGTATTAATTAAGGTGGTGAATGAATGTTCTGAAATTACATGAAACTCATTTTATTCAACTGAACATGTACAGGCGGTGTAATAACCAAAGAAATAGTCTTGATAAATATGTTCTTGAGTTAAGAGGAGCCCTTCACCAAACATTTTACAATAGTGGAAGTGGTTACATTTAAGTGAGCAAAATCAGAAATTGTAAACATTGTAAATCAATGACCCATTATTTCTTAAAAAAAAAAAAAAAAAAATTGCATTCGCTTTCCTTTGCGTACAAGGCAGTGTATTTACCCCTAGCAATTTGCATTGCACAATTACTTCTTAAATCACTTTTAAAAACATGTAATAACCATCTCGATCTGCACAGTGATAATGGCAAGAACTGAACTACCAGAACTTCGATCAAATAAATAATGTATATTTAAAACAGCTGACCATCTTGTATAATAACTTGATAAACAAATTAATAACTTGATTAGATTTTTAAAGTGACTTCCCCACAGCCAACCATCTAACTGTGCCAAAGCATGAAAAAAGCTGAACAGGTTTGAGATTTGAAAATAAAACATTAAGAATTCAGTCCTAGCTGCATCTCCAGGTTTAAAAGTTTCTTCCAATCTCCTCCTTGTTTAGTCTTCAAACAACAGAAACTGCAGTCACTGAGGGACTTCCTCAAAGAGTGAAGGTCTGAGGTTCAGCAAGGTCATGTTATCACCATGATCTATGGAACTACTAGACTTCGTCAGACTTTCATCTCTCCTTCTGAGCATCGTACCGACTTCCTCTGAAATACTGTTTGTTCTCCAGACTAACCATTCCTCCATATAGGCTAGCTAGGGATTGAAAGAAGTCCATTTTCATCTGCAGTGTCCAAAATCTTGCATATTACGGGCGATTCAACCTGTGGTAGAACGATAACCAAGATAAGGGTTATCCACATGAAACGATCACATTAAAACATCCTAAAAATAAAAAATTGCTGTCCAAAACTCAAAGACATTTTGTTTGCCACTCACCCCAAGAATATATTGACAGGTTTGAGGTTCCAGCATGTAAACAGTAACAGCATGAGGAGACTCTGACTCCTTACACCTAAGAAAGACCAGGTAGGTGTTAGTAGTGCAATTCAACAACCAAAAAAAGAAGCTAGCTGCATCAAGATTATCTCACTTGAGCTTGACTATAACCTGTCTCGGCTTCCCTGTTAGGTCACAAACATCTCCACGGCCATAGAAGTGAGATACGACCCTGTTGAGGTATCACCAAGACAACATGACATTAAAATAAGACACACAGAAAGTATATCTATATTCTGTTTACTTTTCCTCCATACTTTTGAATAGTGTGCGTGTGTTTTATACACACACGTATGTTTCTTCTCAGTTTTTAAAAGCACAGGAATATGTGAAATATAATCATACTTGACTTTCTGTAATCCATCATCTTTCAAATGATAAGATCGAGCCACGTTTTTCTTGGCCCAGTTGAAATGATCCTCAGTGTTCCAGCTGCCCACCACCACAATGTTCTTCCCTTGTTCTTTATCCTTCAAACAAATGCACAAAATGCATATTAGCTCACATAATCCTGACCTTCTCTCATTATCCACATATATTGCTACCCTAGGAATTCTATTAGATTTCCCTCATACCTCATGATACTGGTGGACATGCTTTCCATAACAGAATTCATATTTCCACCATCCAACACCCTAGACAGAAACAAACACATATGGTAAACTGGGAATCCAACGTAAAGATCTAGAATTACAGAAACAAAATCCATCCATCCACTCTTACACCATGCAGACAGTATGAGCCACTCAGAAACTCTTTGATCAGCTGCTCATCAGTCAAACGAGAGATGTGGGTGGTGCCAACGGTGACCTGGGCTTGCCCACCCACTGTCAGGGGCTTATGGGTAGAGGTATACGCCTCTTCTTTCACTGGAGATGCATCCTCCTTAGCAAGCGAGACAGGGATTACTTTTTTTTTTTTTTATATTTCTACAATAATAATTTATATTAAATACATTTTTATATAGCTTTAAAAAACTATTTTTTGTAGCAGATATTCATTATCGCCCTCTGAGGACAAAGTGCAGATGCAAACTCACCCTGGATCCTCTCTGATCTCTTTCACCACTTGAGCTGAACGGTGGTTTGAGCAGCTCTTCCTGCTCACGATCCAGCTGGGACAGACTCTGAGGTCTGAGAGGGGAGCCACCCAGAGCCTGGCAAAAGATGTCATTCACTGGGGATGACCTGAACCTGAGGAAAGATAGGCTGGATTACGTCACAAAGGACTAAAAATGGAAAATGACTTTGAATTTGTGTATGTACCTGTATTTCGGGTGAGAACAGAGGAGAGGTGTGAGCACCACTACTTCATACTGACAGGTGATGACTTCAGCAATCGTGAGGATCTCATGTTTTGCCTCTGGGTGGCAGACATACAACACCGTGCTAGCGCGAGGTTCATTCTGTCTCAGAGAGCATTCAGTCCCATGTCCCATCTCTACTGGATAATATGGTGTCAGCTGACCCTCTATATTCTTTGTTGGCACCTGGGAAAAGTACTAATATGTACTAAAATACTAAGATGACATACATTTCTTACCTTTATATTTAACTGCTACAAACCTGTGTGTTGATGTTTGATTTTTCTGATTCAGAGTCACTGGATTTTTCCGTTTCTGATTCTGAGTATAACATAATATATTGATCAGATATTTAATACTTGACTAGAATATGTAAAGAAATAATAATAAAATCTTAACCAACCTGCACTCTCTTTTTTCAAGGTACCCAGATAGTACTCCTGAATGTTGATCTTCTGAGGAACAAGAGACCAATTAGACCATTGAAACGTAATTTAATTAGGGCTGTCAAATGATTAATTACAATTAAATCGCATCCGAAGTAAGTTTTTGTGTACATAATATATGTGGGTCAAAGGCGTTAAGATGTATGCATCAAAAGAAATTCACAAAAGTGATTTCATGTCCATAGAAAGCACATTAAATTAAAAAAAAAAAGTGTCTGCTTTTAGGGTTTCTATTATTTTTATAGAATAAAATAACACAATTTGGTTGAAATAATGTTACATTGTCATTTGGTGTAACAAAATCTTTATCTAAGCAAGCATATTAAATTTTATTGTGCTTTAATGAATAAAGAAAAACTTATAGGTTACTTCCGTAACCACTGTTCCCTGAGACATGGAACGAGTACTGCGTCTTGCTAGACGCTAT